>JABWIB010005160.1:5507-27572 GCA_016617825.1 Platyplectrum ornatum
TGAATAGAGGAACCTCCAGAATGTCTCACCCTCATGAGTACTGCAGTATAGAGTAACCTGCAGCACATCTCACCTCATGACTACTGCAGTATAGAGTAACCTGCAGCACATCTCACCCTCATGACTACTGCAGTATAGAGTAACCTGCAGCACATCTCACCCTCATGACTACTGCAGTATAGAGTAACCTGCAGCACATCTTACCCTCATGATTGGTGATAGTTCCAATTACATTTAAGGCCAAGATTAGTCAAGGGCAAAAATACTGTGGGGGCCATACTCCCCTTGACTGTTGCAGACTGTTGTGTCGCAGACTTGACAGAGTGCTGATGCATAAAGTAAAGAATGTGTAAGGGTGTAGTAAAGAATTCGATCCACATGACGTGTCTAGAGCATAGATCACACTGTTCTATTTAAATGAAAATACTGCCCACCAACTAGACATGTGCTGCATTCTGATCTGTAAAGCCCTGTTCTGTGCATGTGCTTTAATATATGTAGCTGAGAGGTATTTTCATTAAACCAACATCATTCTATGGTACTCTCACTTTCTTTGTTTAGTTTATGTTGTTGCCCTATGCTTGCTTTGGTTTATCACCACTTGAAATAAAAAAAATGCAAAAACATCAGCATCATTGTGTTTAACATTCATCTGAGGGTCAATAACGCATTGATGTATTTAGAAGGAATCATACCAACATTAATATTTTAGAAGGAATCATACCAACATTAATATTTTCACCAAAAACTAATTATGACAGTCTGCTCCATTCCAAATTATACACATTTCCATGTATTCCATGAAATATTTGGTTGAACCTTGTGATTAATACAGTTATATGTTACAGAATATAAAATAATTGTAACATGAGTTAGGCTTTCTCACAGATTGTTTTCCTTTACTTTAGTTTCATTAGTACACATATTCATAGTATGGTTAAATATACTGAATCTTTCCTCAAATGTTTTTTATTTTTGTTTTTACAAATTTAGTGTACATACTGTTCTGTGCTGAGAATGTTTTATATTTAGGCTACTAATCCTTCACTAGTGTTTACCAGCTTTCTGTTCATATGCCCCTTAGGTCACATTAAGCTTACAGACTTTGGGCTGTGCAAGGAATCCATTCATGGAGACAGTGTGACACACACATTCTGTGGAACAGTGGAATATATGTATGTATCAAGCATTATGTCATATTGAACATATAGTTTGCAATTTGCCACACAGGCGTGTAATATAAGGCCTCATACAGAACTACAGTACTAGTGTTTCCTGTAACCAAGTTCAATACTANTTTTTTACAATACACTACCCTTCCACATATGGGAAATTTACCAAGTGTGTTTCCTCAACTCTGAACCATGAAGAAAACTTAAGGTATTTTGTGGAAGGGTTGTGTATGAAGAAGATATGTACAGACATCAGGCCATACTCCGTAAACATGGAATTATGACATGCCTTGCATATGCAGTTCTGGATCTTGCATGAACTTCAATTCACTGCCAGGCATGGTTGTGATGGCAAATTCAATTTGAAACTCCTGGATTGCATATCAAAGGACTAGTCGTTTTATTAAATCTCATCAACTATCTTTAAATATTAGTGGTAAATACAGAAATATAGAACAATATGTTTTAATCTATAGTATTTCTCCATATCTTTAGGGCACCTGAGGTTTTGTCACGCAAAGGTCACAACCGAGTAGTGGATTGGTGGAGTTTGGGAATTCTGTTGTATGATATGCTAACTGGCTCAGTGAGTGCTGTATGCTATTAATCTTGGCTTATTCTATGCCTAGCTTAAGATGTGCAATTTTTTTCTACCTTATTCACGTTAATACATAGTTTTTTCTGGGATTTATAGCTATTACATACATATATCTCCCATACAAATCGCTACATGTTTTTAATTTATATACATTAATGATTGGACTACCTTAATGATTGGACTAAATATTGATGTTTCACTATGTTCAGTAGCAATGCTTTTTATAGTGATTAAACCTGAATTTTATTTATTTATGTGCTTCAATAAATAATGATAATGGAAGGTAACATAGTTTAGAAAGAGGATACTGAACCTTTACCATACATGCTGAATTGTATAAATCTGTACTTTGTACTTCATTTTCCTATGCACAGACAGTGGCCATATCTCTCCCAATCCCAGGAAAAAGAAATATATTGACTGTACAAAAGCACCCCTCCTCTTACCTTTTGTGTAACTTACTTTCCTGTTGAGAGTCAGATAATGTAACATATTTGGGCTTTTGTTTTGGAACTTACCTGTGTCAAGATGTTCCCTGCCAGTGCAGCACATCTAGGCGAGGAGTGAATGGGGGCCTCACTGTATGCCCACCGCTACTCAGGTCGTGGGCAGGTTGGCAGTGATACTTAAACAGTCGCCTCAAGTGGCTGAGCTTGCTGTAAACATATTCAGAGATTCCATGGAAACAAAATTGAAATCATTACTGAAGAAAGAATAATCCATTGCAGAGGCAGATTTAAAACCATGACCATCTCCATGACCTGCTACCATGCTTTGTGGATGATGTAACAACCTGGAACAGTCTAAAAGCAAGTCTCGAGGCTTATACAGGATGTCCAGGTAGCTGTTAAATACAAACAAATACCTTGGTTTCCCAATGCGCTGCAGCATTCACTTTAGACATTTCTAGTAACTCAAAACCTCTTGAGACAATGTGTCGTACAAAACCCAAGGTGTGGCAATTGATTGCATGTCTGTAGAGGACGATAACTTTAAAGAATCACAGTTTCTCTGCTAACCTGATAAGTACCTTGTTAGGTAATAGTGTTGGATGCACAATAATGTTGGATGCACACGTGAAGTCCTGATCAAGTGTGTCTAATGCTCTAAGTACACACTGCTGTCTAATTTCTCGTGGATCATGTATAAAAACGTTTGCTGCAATTACATGCTTGTCTGTGCAGAGGTATGAATAGGATTCATTACTCTGAAGTTTTCTCTACACATTAGGACATCATTGATATTTTAAACTTATGAGCTCCTAAAAGCCAAATGAGACAATTCAATACACAATGTGTATACCTATTCTGCAGCATTTTTTGACAATACTTACTGGAACAATTTTGGAGAAATTAGATGTTTTACGTTGAGCTTTGTAGTGGAAAGACACAGAAAGACGGCTATGTACTGCTGCTGGGGTTTTTTTCTTTCATGGTTCCAATTGGGAGAGATATAGCTGCTGGCCTGTGCTGATATAGGGGAATCAAAGAGGTATTGTTGCTTCCATTTGTCATTTTTTTTTTTTTTAATAAAATATATTTTCTTTTCTTAAATATTCAGCCTCCTTTCACTGGAAATAACAGGAAGAAAATAATTGACAAGATCCTGAAGGGAAAACCGTATTTTCCTCCATATATTACACCTGATGCCTGTGACCTGTTGAAAAAGGTGACATAATCCTCTATCTAATAGTATGTATGTTTAATGCATTCTTGGCTTACTGATGCATGTCATAACTTTTTTCTCTTAGCTTCTGAAGAAAAATCCAGCCCAGAGACTTGGGTCCGGAGAAGCTGATGTGGCAGATGTACAGGTTTTGTAATAGAGTTTTTTTTTAATGCTACTTGTTCCTTCATTAGTTTACAGGCTGGATCCAGACCTCCATGCGTACAGCTTGTGGAAGTCTGGTGTAAAGCATAGTTCAGGATCCTTAGTTCTATATATGGGCCATATTTACTCAACAGGGAGATTGAAAAGTGGGAATGTTGCCTATAGCAACATAAGTACATTTATGCCATGATCTCTTATGTCATTATCTTACATCAAAGTCTCTACATCAATTAACTTGTTAGGGGGAAGGGTACTGACTGCAATTTTTTCACCTTCACCTTATTTTCTCCTTTATACACAGAAGCACACATTCTTCAGACAGATTCACTGGGATGAGCTTCTACAGTGTAAATTGGAGCCACCTTACAAACCCAACCTGGTAAGTATCTGCATGGGATAAGTAAACGTGGGAGGTTGTACTATCACTTAATATGTTTATTATCCGTGCCTGTCCTGAGATCTTAATAAGGTTTGCTTCATTATTACTGTAGCGCATCAAAATTCTACTCCTTTTTATACACAGGTTGTTTCTGAATAATTATTGTATTTGTTAAGGTTGAGTAATTATTAGCTGTATATGTAGTTATATTTAAAATATAAAATTAGATGTTACATAACATAATCATAATTAATTAAGATGCTTCCTGATATTGTTTAATAAACACAAAAGTATGCATATCTCCAGGTTTCACAAATATTCTCTCTTGATTCCGTGTCCAGATATTCCCATCTTGCCTGCTTCCATTGCTTGCTAACTCTCAATCTTTCTCTTACATCTCCTCAGTGGTTGTTTTCTGCAGTGCTGTGATTTCATGTGACCTACAGACATCACAACGCTGCTGAGAACAGGGAAGTGCTGCAGTTGTCTTCACCATAAGTCGCGTGACTAGGCAGGTGAGGTGTTACCACTGTCTGGCCAATCACTTTGAAGCACTCCCATCTAACACTGTTTGTCTTGTCTGCTGCACAGCAGTAGCACTTCAAAACAGTGTCATCTCTGATGCTCCAGTACAAGCCCTGTATATGTTTGAAACCAAAATCAGCTTGCGTCTTGTTGACCTAAATCGGATGTTATTTAAGAACTGAAGCTTTATACATGTCATATTTTTTTTTTTTTTAACAATTTTTATTGGAGCATAGATGGCATACAGAGGAAAATACACCCATTAAATACAACATGTCATATACAGAACAAGCATTGTTTCACAACTAGTTAAAGTAGAAATACAGTACAGATACAATACATTAGTATAGTAAGAATGTTCAAAGAAGTCCGACAACCTCCTCGGTGACTTCAGAGATATTAGGAATGGGGGTATAGCCCTTCAGCGTTTGCATCTCGTACCAGTCGGTGACGCGGAAACAGCGATGGATTGCGGACTGTCGAAGGGGGAAGCGTCTGGATAAATTTTTCCCATGTAGAGAAGAGGGATTTAACTCTGCGTTCCTTCGTTAGACTGGCCTCCAACCACTCCATCCGGAAGAGGTAATACAGCTTTTCCCAAAACATTGCTATAGTCGGGGATCGTGGGGATATCCAGTTTTGAAGGATGCATTTCCGCGCCACCGCTGATACGACAAGCGTCAGCTGTTTGTCTTGTTTGGACCGTCGTAGCTCTGGATCCAGATAACCTAAGATTGCCCATTCCGGCGTGAGCAGCAGTGTACTTAGTAAACGGCTTGTAGTAAACACATGTATCTGCCTCCAAAACTTGCGGATCTCAGGGCATTGCCAAAAGCAGTGGAATAGCGAGGCCGATGGATGGCCACAACGCGGGCAGTGTGGGGAGTCGGTCAGGCCCATGGCAAACCGCCTTTCGGGGGATAGATAGCCCCTATGGAATATGTTCAAAAGCATTTCACGGTATGAGCTAGATTTCAACAGTTGCCAAGAGTATGTGAGAGCGGATAATAAGTCGTCCTGAGTAAGATGGGGGAAGAGGAGAAGCCATTGAGAGAGGCCGCTGCGAATGTTAGAGTGATCCATTGTGGATCTTAATGGTAATGTCGAGATATAAGGGCTTTCGTATTGGGAGGGTTTGCCAGGAGCCTGTCCAACTCATTCGACATGTCATATTTTTAATAGATTCTGGTATCTTTTAGAGACTGTCAAAAAGAAGTAATGTGCTTCGGTTTCAAAATTCAATTCTCAATTCAAACTGTTGTTTGTTTAAGTGGTTGTATGCCAAAATCTGACTTTAAGCTCTGTGATTCAGAAAACTCCTCCTCTTTACTGTATTATATACTTTTTATGTTTTAGTCGTCTGAGGATGACACAAGCCACTTTGGTGTTCATTTCACGCGACAAACTCCTGTAGACAGTCCTGATTCAATGATCAGTGAGAGTGCAAACCAGGCGTTTTTGGTAAGTGTTGGTTGTACTATATTAATATTGAGAAAGTTTTTTTTTCTTTTTATTTATATCTTTTCCATCTTTTCCAAAAACTTTTAGGGCTTTACTTACATTGCCCCTTGTGTTTTGGAAAGTCTTCGTAAGACTTACAGCTTCCAATCTTGCTATCAAACTCACCACTTCCCACCACAAAGGTCAGTAATTCTAACTACTACAACAATATAACTATCTTTTCTTATTTCATAGATTGTGAAAGATCACATAATTGATTAGATAAATTTTATGTCTGCCAGACAGGGCCAAATTACATTATTTGTTTGTAGAAATAAGTGCTGTATTTTATTTTCAAAGCCCTGATCTTCACTTTGATATCTCTACCAGTGCTCGAAGTGGGCCGGTATACGGTAGGGTATACTGCCACTTCTGCTGCTAAGCCATGCCCTTTATATGAGCCCCAACCCCCTACTTACCCACACTTTCATGCTTTAATTTTTGTTCCTCTGTCAGAATTTAGGGCACAGAGACATTCATTCAGGAGATAGAGAGGCAAGTGCGCTGGATTCAAAATTAGGATCAGATAGCTTTGTATGTATGTGTAAGTGGTGGGCAGTGGAGGCCACAGGTGTGTGTGTGGGATTCTTTGGAGGAGAAAGGTATTTTTGTAGGAGGACATGAAAGGCACAGGTGTATGTAGGAGACAGCAGACATACCCTTTAACCAACCCTGCCTCCTCCATACCCCCACTTTTAAATTTCCACTTCGACCACTGAACTGTACAGCAAGAAGTTCCTAGCTATGAAATAAATTTCAATTCACTTCATATACTAATTTATTTGTGAACGTGGTTCATTTTTGTCTGGCTGCATTACTTATATGCTGCTGTTCAGTTTTGCTAAGCCTATGTAAAATAGTTTGCTGTTTTGTTCTCTTTTTTAAACTCAGAGCCTGCTTTTTAGAAGGGGTTTGGTCCTACTATCTGGCTTTTTCTGGCAGTGTGAACACTACATAGCTGGCTTTCCTTTCCCATTGTGTTTGGCTATTACTGTAAGATCTTTGGGACTAGCACCAATCAGATCATCGACCTTGAAATGATGGATTTAACACTAATGATAATCCTTCCTTTCTCACCCCCCCCCCCCCTTCATGCTGATGGAGTCTGAACTTAAATGGCATCGGAAGTGTTCATTATTCATCTCGGTGACCAGAAAGTTGTATTGCCCCCCACAGTATTTTTGAGACTATCGTCAATATCATTGGGAATATCACCAATCATGAGGGTGAGATGTGCTGCAGGTTACTCTGTGTATTCAATAGTACTCATAAGGGTGAGATGTGCTGCAGGTTTCTGTCCTGTAATATCCTCAAAACAAATGGTCTGCACTCCAAAATAATATTTATTGTTAAAATTATTTTGTTTAAACTTTAGTTTATTGAGATAACAGAAACAAGTGCAGCAATAAAACAAATGGTGCATCAACTTGGGATGAGAAACTTGGAGGCAAAACAGTGAGCAATTGGGGGGAGATGGATGGGGGACAGGAACGTTGGGTCGCCTAGGTTTCATCAGTAATGCGGAGGGCAGGAGGGATTGAGGAGGAAAAGCAGGTGAGTTCATGTAGAACGCAAACTTGGCATAGGAGTGGTCAGGTAGAGATATAGGAAACCAGGGAGGATGTCGATGGGGATGCAGGTAGCTTCTAGGCCTTGGCAATAAGACATTTGGCGGCGACCAAGATTTGCGTGGCCAGTTTTACGGGAGTGAGCGGCAATATTGGGGATGGGAAAACATAAGAAAGATCCAGGGACATTTAGAGATGGGGGACGAGAGGAGAAAGCATATAAGCGATTAGACTGAATGTCAAAAGGATATTTTTGAGAATGTCCACCAGATGTGAAGGAACGAGCCAGTCTGGCCGCAGTCCCTCCAAAACAAGGGGAGGGGGGCTGTAGGATATATACATGTCTGGCGGTCCGGATTGTAGTACCACCCAAACGTAAATAGCTGTCGGGAAGCAGCTCGTATTGCGGACGCCAGGGGTTCGATCACAAGGGAGAAAATCAATGGGGACAATGGGCAGCCCTGCCTTGTCCCATTGGCGATGTACACAGGGTCAGAAGGGGCACCATTAACCAGAACACGCGCAGAGGGACAGGTATTGAGTGAACGAATACCTTCCAGAAATGGGCCGGAAAAAACAAAGTGCTGGAGGGTAAGGGTCATGAGGTCCCAGGATAACCGGTTGAACAACTTTTCGGCAACCAGTGATAAGACTACGGCCTTAGCCCCCCCGGACTTAGAGAGATGGATGAGGTTGACCGTCCGGCGGGTATTGTCCCTGGCTTGCCTGCCCGGGATGAATCCCACCTGGTCATAGTAGATCAGGAAGGGTAGAACCATGTTGAGCTGTAAAGCTAGGACCTTGGCAAATTATTTGATGTTGAGGTTGAGGAGGGAGATGGGGCATTAGCTGGAGCAATTGTAAGGGCCTTTCTCCTCTTTAGGGATGACCATGATTTGTACTTTTAGAGATTCAGGAGACCAGGGGAAGCCGTCCAAGATAGTGATAAAGAGGGAGTGGAGGTGGGGAAAAAGGAGGGAGGAAAATCGTTTATAGTATGCCACTGAGAGCCAAATAGCCAAGTAGCCAAATAGCAAGCACAATTTCTTCGGTAGTAATAGGTAAATTAAGCGAGGACAATTGCGAGGGAAGGCGGGAGGCAGTGAGAAAATCAAGAGTCGCACGTGGCTGGATGCACGGAGAGGGAGACAGAGGAGGACAAGGTAGATTGTACAGATCGCTGTGATATCATTGAAAGGTGGCACGAATTGCACAAGGGTCGTGAAGGAGAGATTGTTTGTAATTTTGTAAGGATTCAGGAATATGAATGTTCATCAGTTTAGAGATGGTGCTGCCAACTTAAATATGAACAAAGTTCACAAAAGAGAAAGAAGAGAGTTCTTTTCATCCACAATTATAAATCACATAGTTAAAATGTTACTTTTAATACACAGCTTTAAGATAAATACTTATTATCAGCAAAATTTTAAACCTGTATAGAAAAAAATGTGAAAAACATAGAAAAATCATGATTTCTAAATCTTTTTTAGCGCAATCAACAGTACTACCCTTTTTTGTATCAACTGATCTAAGCCTTTTAATGCAGGTTGTGGGTTGCAACAAATTAGATACTTCAAACTTAAACAATCATTGTGCAGCTAAGGGGATGTGTATCTGTGTAACACTCTCTGTGATCCTTATCCCCTTGTCTCATAACAAGTGATCACCACCAGAACGCCAGCATGCCACTATATATGTCTTAAGTCAACATTACAGATATATATCCAATATATAAAGAGCGGCACTACCAGACTTGCAAGTACTTCAATAAAGCAACATTTATTCAGCAAAACCGATCCATCAATTCCAACGTTTCAGAGACATTCTATATATATTGGTCACTGTTTTGGTGGATTAGATATGTCAGTATACATAAAATACATATAAATGTTTTAGTGAATATAGACACATTTTCAAAACAATATTTCCATATTAAATAATAAAATTTTTCAGATGAGGCACTTGTATAAAGCAAATCCATTAATATTCACATTATTAGATTAGGGTAGATTCAAAACATTCATGCAATTGCGATTAAACAGGGGCAGACAAGGTAGTGATATATATCGTTCCAAGAACATAAAAAATGTTATCTATTCCATACGGAGCATATTATAAAGTTTTGCCTTTAAAGATGTTATATCTGGAGGTCTAGGAAGAATCCATTGTTGCAATATACATTTCCTAGCTACTGCCGATATTATAACTGCCATTTTTTTTAACACGTGTATTGAATCTATATATAGGACTTACATATTCCGAAATGGCCCATTCAGGTGAAAAAGGTAAAATATCTAAAAGATTAACAGAAGAGTATAGAAGTACCTGTTTCCAAAATCTGTGAATAAATATACAATCCCACATAGACAATGATTTAAAGTGACATTTGGATTTCAACATTTCAAACATCTGATCTGTATCTGATAATCCCATAGGAAGTCTGTGATCCGGAGCCAAATACCCTCTATGAGATAGATATATATATATATATATATATATATATATATATATATATATATATATATATTTGGTAGCATTTCCCTATATGTATTAGCTTTCAAAACAGAAAATTAAAATGATAATGTAGATAAAAGCAAATCAATTGTGAGAGATGGAAATAGCACCAACCAATGTTTCCTTAACACAGAGTAGTAGTAGTAGTACGTTTATTTATAAGGCGCCATACATAGTAACATAAAATACAAAACAATACCATACAGGGTGTGGAAAAGCATACAGCAAAAAGGGGTACAGCTGGTAAACAGCCCATCATAAAAGGGAGAAGTACAAGAACGGTTTCTCCGGGACAGGAGAATGTGTAGAAAGGTAGGGCAGAGGTGGAGAGAGGTGGTGAGGGTGAGTACGAGAGGATGGAGGGCCCTGCTCATAAGAGCTTACAAACTAAAGGGAGGTGGGTGGACGAACAAGAGACAGATGGATAAGTAGGAACGGAAAGAGGGGCAGGGTTGGCAGGTTAGGGGAGAGAAAGAGGTTAGGATAATGAGGGGTAGGCAAGACGGAAAAAGTGAGTTTTGAGGGAGCGCTTAAAGGATAGAAGGGAGTCAGAAAGCCTGATGGGTGGTGGGAGGTCGTTCCAGTGCAGAGGGGCTGCGCGGGAGAAATCTTGGATACGGGAATGGGAAGAAGTGATAAGGTTGGAGGTGAGGCGGCGGTCCCCGGCTGAGCGAAGGTGGAAAGGAATGGGAAGCCAGTGAAGGGATAGACAGAGGGGGGAGGCAGAGGTGGAGCGACGAGAGAGGAAGATAAGCCTGGCAGCAGCATTAAGGATGGATTGTAGTGGAGCGAGGCGGGCAAGAGGCAGCCCGGAGAGAAGGATGTTGCAATAGTCAAGGCGGGAGATGACGAGAGTGAACAAGAATTTTAGTTGCGTCAGTGGATACGAAAGGTCTGATTCTCGAGATATTGCGTAATTGGAAGCGACAAGACTGCGCAAGAGCACGAATGTGGNGGATAAAGGAGAGTGACGAGTCGGGATATAATACCACGTTCTTTGGGTGGTTGTAACAGTGTAGTGTCTAGATCATTATGCCAATCTAAGTCCACAAAGTTGTCAGATACAACATGGGCAAATATATGAGTAGAAGGTAAATTATATAAATCCTTTATATTTGAACTTGACATCAGGGACTGAGTATGCGGAGAGATAAACTGTTTAATCATAATTATTCCACTTTGTATGCAGTCCCTGAATGAGTAAGCTGCTTTACCATTTCCTAAAAAAGATAGATTACAACTAGACTACAACTAGATTGTACATCCATAGGAAAGCTGTTATATTTCATATGCAAAAATATGTGGAAGGCTGTCATCAGCTATACTCGATGCACATACATGCCTTGATGAAGAACATGCGAAACACGCTTCAGCGTTTAGCTCATGACAGCCTATTTATTGATCTTTTTTTTTTTTCTTTTCTCTGTTATTGTTCATATTTATTATATTACTGTATATACTCGAGTATAAGCCTAGTTTTTCAGCACATTTTTTTGTGCTGAAATTGCCCCCCTCGGCTTATACTCGAGTCATTGTCCTGTATGATGTCAATGAGTTATCCTAGTTTTTTTTAGGTGAAATTAGGCACCTCGGCTTATATTCGGGTCGGCTTATACTCGAGTATATACGGCAATAACTTTTTTCTTGGTTTAGTAACTATATTAGTGAACTGTTATTGATATTGTCATAATGGTTACCTATGCTTTGAGTCTGTGCAGCAGTGTTCTAGTACCAAAAAACGTAATAGATATATGTTTAAATACATGTAAAGTGTTTGCTAAAAATTTAAATTATGATAGCAGAATAGTTAATGATAAAATATTGCAATGTGTTACCATTTTTATGTATTATGAGCTATATCTGCCTGTGTGTAACCATAACATACAGCATTATTTATATCACCACACCAATGTGCGGTTACATATTTGGATAGACTGAACTTAACGGTATGCCTATGTCCGGCCCCATCTCTCAATTAATGGGACATGAGAATCAGGTGTATACCTCTATTTAAACAACTCACATGCAGCAGACTTTATCTCTGAAGAAACCCATATGGGAGAAACGCGTCAGTTAGTTCTCTATACACAGTCGCTGTCTACTGTTACTGAGATTGGCAGTATATCCAGATACAGGACAAATTTTTGGAATCTTGATTGTTTGTTCACGCTGAGCCAGCTGGAGCCAATATTAACGAGCCAATACATCGCTTCAGCAAGTCCAGCAATCTGCTGCTTGAGCTCAATTGGAGGAGTGCCAGCCTTCGGCTAACGGAGCTCGCGGCGATATACCGCTTGAGCTCCTCCAGAATCATGCCGTTAATACTGGCCTAAGGGCTTGCGGCAACCCGCCGCTCGAGCCCACCTGGGGGAAGCCGATTCACAACTAACGATGCTCACGGGACATACTGGGCCTCCCCTAGACCACACAATCACCACGTGCTGGGGAAACGGACGAGGCCGGTATTACATCATTGTCCGAACTCCGCTGGTGTTCACCATCTACGGCTCCACTTCACAACCTGTTTCCAGCATCTCAGCTCTTGCCATATAGAGATACAAGGTAAAATACATCCATCCACTCGTTCTGTGGACAACTTGGGATATTGTCTTTATATATCACCGTATACCATCGTTTACTGCATTTCCCATTTGAGTGAATACATCCTATATACCGACCACATTGGAATTGATTATGGTATAAAAGGAGACTTTGTGTGCTCTAATATTTGATAACCATCATCAGAAGCTCCTGTTTCTTCACAATAAGACATATAGTGCTACTAGCGAAATTATCAAGCACTACATTCAATATTGCCATATCTACTGAGTTATACCAATTCAATCTAAGTTTAATATTGATAGGGTGTGTATAGAATCCTTTTATAAGTTTTTTATTTTTCTATAATTAAAACTCTTTTCTATGTTTTTAAGGGACTAAGTCACCCTATTGTGAGCTGCTGAATACTCAAGAGTAACTTGCTGCTATTTTTAAGAAAGAATATATTGGGAGAAACTGAGTTGAGCGCCAGGCTAATTTTATTTATTGATCTAAGCAGAATGCTGTGGGTGGAACTATCTAAAAATAAACCAGATGGTTGACTCAAGCCGTATATAGTGGCATGCTGGCGTTGAGATAAGGATCACAGGAGAGTGTTATACAAATTCACAACCCCTTAGCTGCACAATGATTGTTTAAGTTTGAAGTACCGTATATACTCGAGAATAAGCCAACCCGAATATAAGCCGAGGCACCTAATTTCACCTCGAAAAACTGGAATAACTTATTAACATCACCCAGGACAATGACTCGACTATAAGCCGAGGGGTGCACTTTCGGCACAAAAAAATGTGCTAAAAAACTAGGCTTATACTCGAGTATATACAGTATCTAATTTGTTGCAACCCACAACCTGCATTATAAGGTTCATCAGATTAGTTGATACAAAAAACGAAAATATACATTTAGGGATATATAGGGCTGTTGTTTGTCCTGAATAACTTTCATTTTAGAAATCATGATTTTTCTATCTTTTTCACATTTTTTTCTCTACAATTAAAATTTTTCGCTGGTAATAAGTATCTTATCTATGTATTAAAAGTAAAATATGTGATTTATAATTGTGGGACTTGAAGAAGGGAACAGAGTGTGCAAGATGAAAAGAACTCTTCTTTCTCTTTTGTGAATTTTGTCCTGTAATGTCAGATCACAGGTCAGTATCTCCATCCTACTGTGGATCCACTCTGACCCAAGCATTCCTCCAAAACAAATTGAGGAATTCACATCATCTCCCTCGGTTTACCTTGTGCACTACAGCCTGACTGACGGCTAGCTTCTCCCACCAGCTCATGCAGAGAGCTATGAAACCAATCAGCTCTCACTGTTTCCTACCACCCTCACCTACCATGATAATGGGAGCAGAAGCATCATCTGAGAGTTTCATGACAGTTGATTCAACGGTTTCTTAGTCTCATGGGCACACTTGGCCGTTTATTAAGCATTAACAAAGTAGCGAGTTGTAGGGGTATCCTATCCCCTCATTATTTTTGTCAGATTGTAAGGCATATAAGCATATGTGTACCATGTTACCAGGCATTCCAAAGTTATGATGAACACACACACACTCCCACCCATGCATCCAATGATACATATTTATAGTTGTGAGATAGCATGGAATCACTTACTTTAAAAAAAAAATAAAAAACTTCTTAAATAGTAACGCTACCCCTCTGACTTGTTTTGTGTCGTTTGCTGCCACACGGTACCATTTTGGAGTATTTCTATCATATCCACCTATATTTTTAGTCTCCTGAAAATATGTTTTACCAGTGACTGATTCTGAATAATTCTGTTAATGTTTTTTTACAGCACCCCTTAAAGTTTCTTTACTATCCTTGAATGTATCATGCCTATTGCTATGTCCATTTTTTCACTTTGAGGACTTCAGAAGAAGTTCCTTTGTTCCTGCTGCTTTCTTTGTGAGTAGTGAACAAAAATAATAAAATCAAGATGATATTCCATCCATAACCCTATCAGACATACCAGACTTTTAAATTTTTCTACTGCTTCTGCATCCCATTAAAGCATTTGCACATTTTTAGATTTCCCAAAATCAGTCTTCCTTAAATGTAGACATTCTGGCAAGGAATAGAGAAAGAAGGATAAAATGGATGGATAGTAAATATTTACCACATATATTCGAGTATAATCTGGGTTTTTCAGCACATTTTTTGTGCTGAAAGTGCCCACCTCGGCTTATACTTGAGTCATAGTCCTGGATGATGCAGGGATGTGCTGCTGGTCTGTGTTAGTTATCAGTCCATTGCCTTATATTAAGCCTGCACATGCAGGAAAGAGGTGGACAATAAAGACATATAGGGGAAGATCTATAGGAGCTGGCACATAGAGACCAGAGACAATGCAGTCCATCAGTGACATGAGGCTTTCACAGGGGTCAAACAAGATTAAAGAGTGCACACTCCAAGTAGGAGTCACTAACCTATTTAATCCCAATATTAGTTCATGATCTGTATACACATGGGTGGTGCTACCTCAGAACCCATTAATAGACATATCAAAGAGAAACAAAGAGAAAGGAGTTTTTTATGAGGTGCACTCATTAGTGACTTATATTTATAATAATACTCCTACTGCATATATATTAAAACATACATTTTATTAATATCATTAAAATTATATAATGGCGATACTTGTAATTCTAAATCAGTGAGCGAAATATTAAAATTAAAATAAAGAATGTGAAAAAGAAAGGAAAATTCTGAGTGTTTTAAAACCAATCGGCTGGACTAGCAGCTCAATTTATTCTCCTATACTAATAGTCCAATATATTCCGATATTAGACCCAATATATTGTATGAAGAATTGGGCTAATTGGGAAAAGGAAAAAGTGCTATGTGCTTAATGATATCAGTTATATACTGATTACACTCTCAAAAAGTGTCTTATATTTTATAATATCAATATTGCACTACTTTATGACAAAAATGTTGCACTGATTACTCTCATTAAAGTGCTTTGTGGAAAAGTGCTATGTGCTTTATGATATCAGTTATATACTGATTACACTCTCAAAAAGTGTCTTATAGTTTATAATAGCAATATTGCACTATTTTATGATATAAATATTGCACAGGCTACTCTCACTAAAGTGCTTTGTGGAAAAGTGCTGTATACTTTATGATATCAGATGGGGTTACAGACAGACATACTGGGGTGGATGCTTATACTCTGTCTAGTCAATAAGTTATCCCAGATTTTTAGGTGAAATTAGATTCCTCGGATTATATCTGGGTCGGCTTATACTCAACTATATACGGTAAGTATTTTTTAACAAGCTGGCTGACTTCTAAATCGAGATTTGAGAGCAATCATTAGCTGTGTTGTAATGGGGATATAACAATGTGTATAGATGTTAAGCAGTTACAATGCTAAGAATATAAATAATTTTTTTTTTTTTCTTCAGCCCTGGAAGTGTTCCTCATAAGCCTGAGAATGAAATAACAACTATACAGTCTTCAGAACCACTACTAATTACTTCTAAAAGTCTGAAAAATAAGGGGAGACAGGGTGTATGAAAGCGACAGCTACAAAGGATGCACAAGACACTACGGTCAATGCCTAGGAAAAGACTGCAGTGATAACCATGCAGCTGGAGGTTATTCAAACCTCCCGTGTCAGATTACTCAGGGAAATAAACTGCTTAAATACACTATTATAATTCTCTAATTATATTCTCTAACAGTATTGGAACTCTAAGTATAAACCTTCAGATTTACCTTCAGAGGATGTATTGACCTTATAAGGGTGTAAATATTAGTCTCTTTATATTCTTTTAAAAACTGTTTTGAGGGAAGCAGGAGTAATATTGATACTGGGGTGCAGTCACAGCATAGAAGAGGTTTGTCTCTTCTGCACAGTCTGGGTACATGGTTGACTTGCCATAACCATGTAATATAAAACATTACTCTGAAGTTTCCTCTTTATTTGCACCCATCGCAATGAGTTTGCCTTATAACCTTCCATACATGCGCATTTTAACTTATTGTTGCAGTGAGGCTGAACTGAATATGTAACTTTTCACAATTAAAGCTGTGCCTGAAAGAATCTGTTCTCTGATTGAAGCCATATAAAATACAATGTTGATAGAGATTGTTACCCTAAAATGAAGGGATACATTATATCAAATTGACCAAGGAGCTCCATTGGATGAATAATGAATAGCACAAGGCTGCAGTTTGTCTTCATACAGTAAACTTTAAGGGCACTTTTAACATCTTTTGGCCTGATGCTGATCTAATAAGATTACACATTTGTTCTGTACCTAAGTGACAATTAGATTCTCTTAATGCACTCTCCCTTGACGTACCCTTCACACAGATGGAAAAATAGCCAGTTCTATGTTCAGAAATCTGCCTTAAATTCGAAGCACTCAACACCTTGCTGAATTGCGCTTTTACAGAAAATATTCCTACGTTAAATCCACATCCTAGTCCCCCACCACTGATCAGTCCTAAATCCACACGTTTGGAGTGAAGGCATGGCACACAGACAATTGATCCTTCATGCTGAAATCACCTGAGTTAAGGGATATAAGGGAGAATCAATAAAAGAAAAATATAAACTGTATAGATTATGGTTGGAGCACTGACAGATGCAGTGGTGGGATTCAGCCGATTCTATAGAACCGATACCTAATCTAGGTATCGGCTCTGCGAACCGGTTGTTAAAGTGTGGGCTTGGTTTAATGAAAACCAAGCCCACACCACCTTCTGAATCCGAGTACCAAGCAAGGCTATACACAGCACCTCAGCATCCCTGCCATGTCAGCTGTGATATCATCCGATGTGAGTTCAGATCGTATGGCACGTACTTGCCATATATGTATATATGCCTTTTTATTGCATGGGCACGTTAACATGGCTCCACAAAAAGTTCTATAACTGCTTTTCCTTTTGCCTGTCAATGCAGCAGCGGCCACAGGAGTTTCTCAAACTACAAATCAACCATAAGGAATTCCTGTGCATGAAAGCGCTTCTACTCCTCAATACAAGTGAATGATATGTCTGGTACTAGGGAAGCATTTCCTCTTAAAGTCTATTGTGTTCTGTTAACATTGCTGTACATGACTCCTATGCCTGGGAAGCCCTCTGCCCCCTCAGATTCCTGGGAATGAGGGCATGAGCTGTGGTGCAGTCACCCATCACGATAGCAGAGCAATCTCCATTCTGTGCCTTTGAGCTCCGGTGATCGCACTGGGCATGTGCAAGATCAAGTAGGGTGCACTTTACTGCCTCCATCCAGACATCTGCCAGTGCACTTACACTTATGTCCTATTTTGCTATCCAGGTGCACGCAAGTTAATTTGCAGTTTAAATGACAATGTAAGACACCGCTCCTCTATACACTGATCGGACCATTCCTCATACCAATTAATTTGTTCATGTGAAAAGGCTATAGGCTATGCACAAAAGCACAGAACATAAATACAGACATATTAACCCTTCAGCCACCAGAACTGAGAAGCTGATGGCTCATCATTTATCTCCTCAGGTCAGTGCTTAGAGGTATCTCACAAACTACTGTCTCCCTCAGTCCTGGTATTAACACTCTGGGGTATATTTACTAAGCGGTGAGATTGCAGGGAGATTGAAAAGTGGGGATGTTGCCCATAGCAACCAATCAGATTTGAGTTCACATTCTCCAGTGTGTAAAATGAAATTGAGAGCATGAATCACATTGGTTGCTATGGGCAACTTTCCAATCTCACCGCTTAGTAAATATACCCCTCTGTCTCTCTCCATAGTAATACCTCCTCAGTTCTGGTAGTATCACTGCTGTGTGACTGTCTCTCTCCATAGTAATATCTCCTCAGTCCTGGTAGTAACAAACTGTCTCTCTCCATAGTAATACCTTCCTAGTCCTGGTAGTAACACTGCTGTGTGACTGGGTCTATCCATAGTAATAACTCTTCAGTCTTGGTAGTGACACACTGTGTCTCCCCATGTCTTTTCCTATGCGGCCTCTTAAGATATAAATGATGCTGACATGACCTGTTTACTACACAACTATTATTGGCTAGCATTATTTCTATATAACTGAGGGTGGGCCCCAAGGATGATTTCCTCTGGTGGGCCCAAGGTACCCCAGTCCGACACTGTGTATAGCTTCCAATATTTGCTGTCATTGTGGCTAATCTATGGAACAAGGAACAAAATATCTCTAACTACAGAGAGAACTAGAGCTGAGAGGTGATGATCCTAATTCAAATCTAAGGGGTGTTTCAATCCCGCACGAACATGGGAAAAAGCATGTGCGGTTTATCCCAACTCTTAAGGTAGAGCCACAAGCTAAAATGTGCAAGATTTTCAAACCGGTATAAGCTCTATTACCGGTGGTACTTGGTCCTATCCCGGTTGACCAGGTTTTCTCCTGACGTTCCTGATGGCTGCTGGAGGGGCTGCTCCTCACCGGGCAACTATATGCATATATGGTGGGACTGTCCCAGAATCAGGGCACTATGGACGGAGATCCATGATTTTTTGCAGACTTTATTATCTCTTCCGGTCCCATTTCTGCCACAACATTTTCTTCTACCCCTTGATGTACCGAATGCTACTCGAGCCCAGAACAAATTGATTTTCCATGTTACCTCTGCAGCTACTTGCTTGATTGCGAAATTTTGGCAGAGCCCTGACCCTCCTACTTTCCATCGTGTTCTAGAACAGATTTGGTATGTCTATAAAATGGAATATATGACCTGCATGATCCACGGCTCTGCAAGGTCTTTTTGTAAAATTTGGGCTCCGTGGGCATCTCGTTTTGGGACCTCTCTACCTTCATTCTTCTCATAATTTACTGGACCTTCTCTCTCTCTTTTTCCCCTCTTTCACCCGTCACTCTGTCCTTTCTTCTCCTCTCTCACCTTCTTCTGAAAGCTACCAAAAACAAAAAACCTTCCTTCCATATGTTGCTATCATTGGGTATACTCTATAGCGAACAGATTGTCCACTGTTTACTCTAACCTCTCCCTTCTCTTGATTGCCCGATTGTTACTTTTTCCACATGTTCATACTGCTTCTGTACTGGATGATATGTTCCCTTTTATCTTTCTATGTTATTCTGATGTACCTACTGCTTTTCTATAAATAAATCATTTAAAAAAATAATGTGCCTTAACAATTTAATCGCCCCCTAAATGACAGATTAAAATGACAGTAGTTCAGTATTTGGGCTTGAAGCAAATTGTCATGCATGCAAAAACAAAAAATATTGCCTTTTATGGTATAGACACTTTAACATGACTCCACAAAAAGAACTTCTAAAGGTGGCCATTCACAAGAACGACTTTGTTCTCGTGGAATAACAGCACTGACCAAATGGGGTGATTTTCCCTAGGGAAAAACACCCGTCTGTGGGCCATCCACGAGAACATGGTTGTCTTCACGGTGGCCATTAGAAAAATAAGAAATCCCTGTAAAAAAAAAATAGAAAAAAATTAAATAAAAATATACTTACTGTACAGATGGGATCCGCTCCAGCTCCCTCTCCCTATCCCGCCGCGTCTCCGTCTTGCACAGAGACGCGTCAAGCATATACTGGATATATATATGCACTGGCTTTTTTTTTTGTAAACAAACGAACATCGGTGAACAATCGGAAAATCAGTTTGATCGCCAATGTCGCTTGTTTACGTTTTTCTGTGTTTTATTGCCGTTGGGTTTTTTTATCATGGATTTTGGGTAAAAATCGGCCTATGAATGACCACCTTAACACTTCTATATGTGGTAAGGAAGAAAAGGCAGATACCTCAAGCACATTTACAATTATGTATTGTGCAGTTGTGTTTTAGAATTGAAGTGGCTGCATGCTGTAAGGGCCCTCTCATCATGTAGCCCCCCTATTCTTGTAACAACAGTAATGGAAGCAGGACCTTGAATAAAAAATGTCTGTACCATCACCATGTAAAACAATGGATCCAGTTCTGTAATAAATTTTTAAAAAAAATGTATCAAGATCAAGTGGGCATTTACCTTTTTGCAGAAGTCTGGGTTGTATGTGTTTACTTCAAAACAATTTCATTGGTTTTGGGATGAAGATGATTTAAAACATTTTTGTGTATATACATTACTAAAAACAGGTTCTATGTCCTATTGACTATTTTTTGTATACCAATATATAAAATAGATACACAAAATAAGAATAGTGTAGCTAGGGTATATGCTTTAGATAGAAAGTTACGTATACATACCGGTATATAAAAAGGTTCAATACTAATCAGCAAACAAAATTCAAATAAAAGTCCATAAAAATGAAAGTCAAAATGTAATTAATACAATTGGATACAGCCCTCTTCCTCCAGATCTCAAATGAGGGAATGAACCTCAAAGGAAAAGATGAAAATTACCTGGCACATTTATACAGTCAAAAGTGTCTGTTTTGTCATCTTTATTATCATGTTGCATCTGTATTTGTTGGCAAACAAAAACTTTACCTTTACCTTATCATTTATGTTATTAATACCTTACTTTGCGTAAGGTATACATAACATATATGAAAAGGTAATGTTTTTGTTTGCCAAAAACTACAGATGAAACATGACAATAAAGATGACAAAACAGACACTTTTGACCCTGTATAAATGTGCCAGGTAATTGGCTGTTGATCAATTTACTACAGCAGTAGCAGGGATTTCAAATTGACAATGATGAGGTAATGTTCAAATCGACAGTCGATTTGGGCAAATTCCTGCGAATACATAGCAAATCGACAAGGATTTCTGCTCAAATCCCCAAATCAAAACAACCTCATTCTACGGGGATTTGAAATCGACACAAATCGACGAATACTACAAAAGCATTGGCGGTTTCAAATACTGGCAAATGAGGTTGATTTGAAATCCATTCCCAAATCGTCCTTTACTGAATTACTCCCATGGCCTCCAGAATTCTAGGTAAGGCCATACTACTTCCCTCTTTCTGCTACTAATTCCTCTCCATATGCAACAAAGCATCTCATGGCTTTGTTACATTGCCTTGCTACCTTTAAGTCATATGAAATTGTGACCCTTAAATCCCTTAATGTAACACCATTATTAGTATATTGAACATTGGGCTTTTTACGTCCTAAGTGCATGATTTTGCATTTTTGGCATTAAAGTGCAGTTGCCACACTCTTAACCATTCTTCCAGTCTAGCCAGATCACCCATCATTGTTTTTACCCCTCCTGGGGGGGAATTCGTCAGTGGCTGACGATATTGCTGACGAATTCATCAAATGTGTATTCANTAATTGACGAATGTNTATTTTTTCGTCATTTTGATTGACGTTTACAGATCGTCAATGGGATATCGCGGTGACGAATTTTGCCATACAATGGATACAAAAATGGCATTCACTAACTGACGAATATTGTATTCACCCACACATCGTCATGACGAATTGTAAAATTCGTCAAAAGGC
>JABWIB010005162.1:0-23726 GCA_016617825.1 Platyplectrum ornatum
AATATTTTCTCTTTGATTGTATTTTGTGTGCTATGTCTCCCCTATAGTGATGTTTTATGTACCAATTTCTTATCTGTTGTAACTCTTTTGAAGGTATAGTTGTTAGCTACTTTGTTTGTGGTTATGAATTTAATTTGATTAGTAAATATAACTTTTTGGAGCCATATCTTGCCTCAGGATGTCTTTTTATATATTATTTAAACTTAACAGTGGGCACAGGGGACAGCCTGCAGGGTAGGTAGAGTGTGAGTTGAGTGCAGGAGTGCAGGGAGAGCAGGTAGTGCAGAAAGTGCAGGCAGGCTGTGAGCCCAAGATGGCTGCCAGAGGGGTACAGAGGAGATTCCAGACAGAGGCCACTAGCAGGAAGCAGGGGGGTAAGCTCACTCACCCCAGCACGTGCAGCAGAGTCCAGGGGGAGGCAGGAAGCAGCTATGGCACTGTATAGGATGTGCTGGCTTTGGTCCGCAGACACACAGAGCTGAAAGACGGCTGTGGGGGATCACTGCACAGCCGCAGGACTGGCCACCAGGAGCGCGGGAAACCACGTGTGGGGACAGCAGCCGGGAGTCAGGCGTGCCCCACACTACGATCGGCTCGGTGACTTCAGCCGTGGAAGCACCAGAGGCGGAGCACTGCGGGGACCGCAGCAAGGCTGCGGAGGTCATGTAGAGGAGGCCGGTGGGGGCCCGGATCGCGGCAGCGGGGGGGGCGGCGCGCGGCAGACCCCGGCAGGCAGCAGACAGCGGGAGGCAGCCTGAGGAGACCTCCACGGAGGGCAGGTGAGTGCTCCAGGGAGGGGAGAGGAAGGGGGCCAGCAGGACAGGTGAGGGGGGAAGAGGGGAACCCCGAAACAAGATATATGGAAGGAGGATTGCGGGAGCTGCAGGTATTCGTGTCCTACTCCATGCTAGTCCAGGCCACGCCCCCTTGTTTAACTACATTTGCCAACATTTTGCCTGACTTATTTCCCCATCTATAATATTTATTTTTGATATATTCTATATTTATAGAAGCCTGAGTTGACAATAGACTATCTAATAGTTGTCTTGTAGCTATATATTCTCTTTGATTTTCGTCAGTCGGCATGCTGAGTAAATTTGAAATGCTTAGACGTGGCTAGATATAATTGTTCATATTTTGTTCTAAATTCTTTCCGTTTAAGACTTTGAAAAGCAATAATATAACCTCTTAAAACTGCCTTTGCTGTCTCCCAGTATAATACCGGGTTTGTAATATGCTGAATATTATCTTGTGCATACCCCTTCCAGTGATGTATCATATAATAAACTCATCTGATGTATAATACTGTTTAGGGAATCTCCATAGTCTTTCTTTTTTAATATTAACTTTTAACGATATATCTACAGTTACCGGAGCATGATCAGATATTAATATAGTATGAATATCTGTATTTAACAAACATGGAAATAGTTGATTTTCTATTAATATATAATCTATTCTTGAAAAAGATCTATGTACCGCCAAATAAAATGTATAAGATTTTTTTTTAGGATTACATATACGCAAGGGGTCAGACACTTGATGGTTATTTTTCAAAAAAAGTATATGTCCTTTTGCAGATATCAAACCCCTATCTGAAACTGAAGATTTATCAATCTTTGGGTTATCTACTGTATTGAAATCACCTGCAATGATCAAATTTTCATTTGTATGTTGCAAAATCAAATTAGAAATCATCACAAAAAAATCTCTATTTGGTGAATTAGGGGCATATATATTCATTAGAGTAAAACTTTCCCGTCTATATCAATAACTAACAATAGGTATCTACCTTCTGGATCTTTGACCACATTTTTGATTTCATATTGAGTATTTTTATTTATCAAAGTTGCTACACCTCTTTTTTTTGTGCTATAATTTGCTGTAATGCAATCTCCCACCCATGGTCCTTTCAAAATATCGGTATCTTCGATCCAGTGAGTCTCTTGTAAAAAAAATATTGTAGGGGTCATGGATTTTAAATATGCTAATACCTTTTGTCTTTTAATTGGGCAATTCAAACCTCCTACATTCCATGTAACAAATTTCAAACTTGAGATATCTGCCATTTTTTACTCATATCTAAGGTTCTTATTTTTTATCATTATTTCCAAAATTTCTATACGATATATGTTGCATATTTTTGACCATACATTATATAACATATGAAAAACAATAAAAACTTGTATTTCTGTATAATATGTATTACCTATTTTACCAAGTGCCTTCCTTTGACCATACATTGTATAACATGTGAAGAACAATAAAAACTTGTATGTCACAATAAATTCTATCTATGCACCTTATGTTTCTACAAAAATTACTTTTTCTAATATTTTCCACCAGATTTAAAATAGTTTTCCCACTTTTGGGACTAAGAAACAGCAGCCAACATATATTTAAAAAAACAAAAAACAAAAAAAAAAAGAAATTTGACCTTCCAGGTCTATGTGTGCACCAAACCTCTTCATTGTAATTTACTATTTTTATGAACATTTCTTAATACCCCTTCAAATTTTATGAGATCATGTTGATCTCCGTATTTCAGACATATATGTCTTTGGTTCAAGTGTTGGTATATTAATTCCATTTCGCGATACAAATACATTAGCCTTGGCTACTTCTGTGAAAACGTGTTCAGAATCTTCATAAGTGATTTTTAAAGATGCAGGGAAAGCAAGTGTGTGAGTGTGCAATGCATTACAAAGGGGGACAAATGTCCTTCTTTTTTGTGAAACTTGCACTGAGAAATCCTGGAATATTAGAATTTTATATTCCCTAACTTGGGTTTGGGGTCTTGCCCGATATGCCCGTAAGATTGCTTCTTTATCTCTGAAGTTCAAAAAACAGGCTATCCCTGCCCTGGGTTTGTCTCTATTATTTTTCCTTTCTGGGCCTATGTGCCCTCTCTACCACCACTTCTTTTAGCTGAGTATTTATTCCCAATGCCTCAATTAATTCCTTCTGAAGGAATCCAATAAGATCTAGATTTTTAATATGTTCCGGTATCCCGATGAAACAGAGATTATTTCTCCTATTTCGGTTTTCTATGTTATCTATTTTATCTTAACTACAGGGAGATTTGGATCTGCACTAGGGGATGTCCTCCCTCCTAGTTAAAATATTGCAGTATTCACAAACAATGTACTATCTTTAATATTATGCATGTACTATGAGGTGGTGCACCCTATAACCCATATTAAGACATGTTGTGCAAAAAAGATAGACAAAGAGGGTATCAAAAGGGCACTCTACAGGACAATAGTAGCACAGAAATGTTTAGTTGAGTCCCTGAACACACTATAGCTAACAGCTACAGTGCTACTTCACCTGTTCCTTATACAGTTTAAGCACAGTTAATGATAGTGACATGAGAAGCAGAGAGACATGATAGTGACATGAGAAGCAGAGAGCTGGTTGGCTCATCGTGATGCTGCAGCATAAGGCAGTGGGTGGAGGTCCCGTTCAGTACACACAGAGGGAGACAGTATAGCAGGGACGTCTGCATACTACTCCCAGAACGAAGACAGTGCTGTTATATATATTTTTTCATATATTGTTATTTGTTTAATATTATTAAAAAACAGTGTGGATCAGGATTTTTAAATATTTTCTAACTATCTATTTTAAACTATTTCGCAGTTTTTATAGATATTATTATTAAAAGTTATATTTTATTATAAACATTTCTGTGCTACTATTGTCATCTATTTTATCTTCCAAAGCTTTTAAACGTTGCTCATGTTTTTGAGTGGCATTTTGTAGCAACACTTGGGAATCATAAATATCGCTTATCCTTTGCTCTACAGCTTCTACCCATTTCACATTGGATTCCATATTAGTTATCAACGTATTTATACTAGCTTGTAAAGCTTCAAAGCGTACATTTAATGCAGGTAATATTTTTTTTCTAATAGCGGGATCAAATGTATTGAAATTTCGAGTGCATTATCTGCCAAAGATGTTGTTAATTGAGATGTCTCCAACTGTGAAGTTTGTAATCGAGCAGGAGATTGCAGTGGTATAGGATTTATTTTAGCGACCCCAGAATTATTTCGTACCCTACCCATTTTTATATCGTCTTGGGTTCCCAGGTAACGTTTCATTCCAAATATTTTTCCCCCCTTTTTTTCCTTCCTTCTCCTTTTTCCTTCCCTTTCCCTCCCTCCCTATCCCTCCTCCCCCCTACCCCTTAGTCAAATTTCTAAAAATAAATAAATAAATAAATAAATATCCTTAAAGTAGACAATAATTAGATCCTCTACTAATCATCAGGATAGAATATAGAATAGTATAAACATATATTTCAGTCCTTTTTATGTCTTCTTTTTAGGGATTTCGACTTTTTAGGAGTTATTTCTTATTATTTCTTCAATATCCAAACTCCTTTTCATAACATCTTCTCCAACAATTAGCCAGAATTAGTTTTATCCTAAAACAGCAGAATGTTTTTTATTTAGCAAGTTGAACAAACTGTGTCCCATTAACTTATAAAAAAAAAAAAAAGGATAATATTAAAGATAGTTTATCCCAAATCAGGGTTTAAAAGCTGTTTTTTTCTGTGGTTTAATTTTATGCCCTTTTGTTCCAGGGCTAACACTTCCAGGTGTCAAATATAATCTTTTTGCGGGGAGCTGGAAAAATAAATTTCTCTTACCCGCTCTTATCTCTGCCACAGGACCGTCCTGATCTGTTCCAGCCTAGATGGTAATGGCAGGTGGCTTCACCCAGGCTTGCGATGATCAGTCAATTTGTCCTGCTGGGGGCTGCAAGATGCCCCACTTTCTCCTGATTTCTTTAACCAGGCCGGGTATCCACGACCTCGTGGCCTCGCAATCGCTCCGATCTCTTGCCGTCTTGTGGTCTCGCGGTAACTCAGCCTTGTGGTCTCACGGCCTCACTGTCCCGCGGTTACAGCCTCATGCCTCGCAGCCTCTCCCGTCAAGACAAACACCGCAATGGGACCGGACACAAACACAAAAGTCCCACGGTCCCACAGTCCTTCCCAGCCCGCTCGAGACCCCACAAAGGAGCCACACGGCAGTGTCTCAGAGCGACTGGCCCTGGGAGCGAGGAGCTTGTGTAAGATGCGGCTGCCTCTCATGGACCGCCCACCGGAAGTCTCAAGCACCAGTGGTGTGCTATTCTAAATGAAAAAGCATTAAGAGTATCTATTCAGCTCCGTTAAGCTATGTACTACCTAAAGATTCACCAGCGGGCTGGCCATCCATCTAGACGGGAGTACTAACATCGAGTACAGCAGAAGGAGGAACCAAGCGGACGGCACTGGTCCACCGAGGTGGACAAGGGCCGCCACGAGGATTCGCGGACGCCCAGCTATTACTCGGAGATCGACGCCATTGACCCCTAATTACATCTCCTAAGCAGGACTTTAGAGCCAAAAATACGTGAGACACTGTGGGGTATATTTACTAAGCAGGGAGATTGCAGTGAAATTCGAATTTGGGGAAGTTGCCCATGGCAACCAATCAGATTTGAGCTCTGTTTCATTTTACACTCTGGAGAATGTGAACTCAAATCTGATTGGTTGCCATGGGCAACTTCCCCAAATTCGAATTTCACTGCAATCTCCCTGCTTAGTAAATATACGTGAGACACTGTGGGGTATATTTACTAAGCAGGGAGATTGCAGTGAAATTCGAATTTGGGGAAGTTGCCCATGGCAACCAATCAGATTTGAGCTCTGTTTCATTTTACACTCTGGAGAATGTGAACTCAAATCTGATTGGTTGCCATGGGCAACTTCCCCAAATTCGAATTTCACTGCAATCTCCCTGCTTAGTAAATATACGTGAGACACTGTGGGGTATATTTACTAAGCAGGGAGATTGCAGTGAAATTCGAATTTGGGGAAGTTGCCCATGGCAACCAATCAGATTTGAGCTCTGTTTCATTTTACACTCTGGAGAATGTGAACTCAAATCTGATTGGTTGCCATGGGCAACTTCCCCAAATTCGAATTTCACTGCAATCTCCCTGCTTAGTAAATATACGTGAGACACTGTGGGGTATATTTACTAAGCAGGGAGATTGCAGTGAAATTCGAATTTGGGGAAGTTGCCCATGGCAACCAATCAGATTTGAGCTCTGTTTCATTTTACACTCTGGAGAATGTGAACTCAAATCTGATTGGTTGCCATGGGCAACTTCCCCAAATTCGAATTTCACTGCAATCTCCCTGCTTAGTAAATATACCCCTGTATCAATTTATGTTTTTATTATTATCTGCAGGAGAAGCTGGATTGCTACATGATTTATTTCCAATGCTGTTGACTACAAGAAATGCTTATATGAACCAATCAAAAGATTCATTATATATTTTTACTCTGTTTCTATTTTATACCTAAACCAGGATTGTGCATTTTTTATAATTCTGTGGATTTACACACGTTTTTATTACTTGTATATTTGTATTTTTATTATTTGATCATTTATAGTAAAACATTTTTTTTTTTTTATATTTTACCACTTGCCTATTGTGTTTGCTTATATTTGGGCCATCTATTCTACTTAGATAAAGGGTACTAGCGCTGCACATTTGTTGTTTTTCTTTGTTATTAATAAGAGGCATCACCAATTACCAAAATTGGTAATTTATAATCATTAAATTGTTGTCTGTGTGTTAAGCTGGCCATACACTATAAGATAAATTGTTCCAATCGAAAGATTTTTTTCAAGAGTAGGTAAAACCATGTTGAAGTGCAGAGGAGGTAAAGTGAATGTTAGTGTTTGCATGCAGGTAGAATACTTAATTTTTGCATTTTGCACACAGAGACTGACCAGTATTACTCTTACACTGTTATTAGACTTGGGCTAGGAAAAAACATCTGTCACCTGTAATACTGATTGCAAATAATTCAATTTGCCTCCCCTGCAATTAAACATGGTTTTACCCACCTTGAAAAAAATCTTTCGATTGGAACAATTTATCTTATAGTGTATGGCCAGCTTAACTATTGAGTTTTGATTGCAGCGCTAGTAGAGGACTCTCCGGGTCCCCTTTTTTCCTGTTTAATATGAGAGGATTGGTCAACTTAAGAGGCCATAAAAAGTTAATGTCTTAAGCAGTGATCATGTTTATGCCTGTTTGGGCATCTCTGATGCATCAGAAACAACAGGCATGCATCAAAAGTGGTCTCATGTGTATGGGTAATTAGTGACCATCCAGCGATTAAACCGCAGCCCATCTCTGACAATGTGAGGAGGATCTCAAGGGGGGAGTCACGTTCTGGGATACTCTGAGACACTAATATCTCGTGGTACACCTTCTGATCCATTATTCCGTTGATTCTAACTAAGGGCCAAATTCAGCTTTTCACTCTCATGACTTACACTCTCAAGGGCAAAACTATGTTGAATTGCAGGGGAGGTAAATTTAATTAGTTGCAATCAGAATAATAGGTGAGAGCTGATTTTTCCTAGCCCTAGTCTAATAACAGTGTAACAGTAACGCTGGTCAGTATCTGTGTGCAACATGCAACAATAAATTATTCTCCCTGCATGCAAACAGTGACATTCATTTTACCTCCCCTGCAATTCAACATGGTTTTACCCATGAGAGTGTAACTCATTAGTGTAAGTCATGAGAGTGAAAAGCTGAATCCAGCCCTAAGCCACCAACTTGGTTGCCCATGAAACATCCCCAAACTATCACATTGTCTGCTCCATACTTAATTGTTGGAGCTACACAATCTGGAAGAAAACTGTCACCTGTACGACAACGCACAAAAGCCTGACAATGTCAGCCAAAAAGTACAAATTTCAATTAGTCGGTCCAAAGAACCTTCTTCCAATGTTCCACAGTCCAAACCTTATGCCGATTAGCCCATGCATACATTTTTGCTATGGTTGTAACACCACAACGCTACTATTAAATTCATATTCCTGCACCTGTGCCTGGCCACCTTCCTATCCGACACAGGCTGGGAACAACTTTTCAGCAACTGCCTTCCTTTCTGAAGTGGTAAAGTGTATGTTATGCTTGCTTATAGTCACAATGAAGTTGTCCTCATGATCAGTTGTTGTTTTTGGAAGGCCAGTTTATTTTCTTGTATTATTTTGACCATTTTTTTTACTTTCTATTTTCATGCAAAAATTGACTAAGTGACAAAACCATATCCCTCAAAAAGTGCTGTTACATGTAGTTGAGGTTTGTGAGTTGCTCAGCTAGGTATATCTTTTCTTTCCTGAAGAAAACTAAAAAGAACAATATCATTTCATCTTTATTATATACTCTGTAGCAAACAATGTCAAATTGCATATGAATATTTTAAAAAGAGTATCCAGATGAGAAAGTATTGCTGATGCATTCAGTGACACCACAAGTGCATAAAATGGAGGTCAGGATCCTCCAGTTCTTGGGGGGTTACTTCGGAAATGATGCCACATTTTCACTAAAGGTTCTCTCTTTTTCCATATAAGGTCATGGCCATACAAAGCATACCAACTGTAAAAGAATATTGGAAAATTGTGTATGTTATTATTGACGCAATTGATAATTCAGCATAAAAATATTACTGTCTTTTTATGGAGTAAGAATGGCAAAACCTGCAGCAGGAAAAAAAACTTCATATAATAATTTATGAACATTTTATGGAATCCAGACTGATATGGGGGCATTTCATAATAACTGGAATTAACAAAGGTTGGCCATGAGCTTGTAAAATCCAGTTTTCATTTCCATCGTATTTCTAATGGCAAGGTAAGAGTGATGATGGGAATGCAACTGACATTCTACTGCTATGAACTTTTTTCTTCATTCTTCAGCCCCATTACTCTGATAAAACAGCAGTGACAGAAACTCCTGGCAGTGCAAAGGTAAAGTTATCCTTGTTGACAAACTATAGAGAGGCACAGATTTAATCTTAATGAGATATTTATACGTTTTAACTTATTTATGAAATATAGCAACAAAAATGTATTTATTCTTAAACAGAATAATATACTTCCTAGAAACGGAACCTACAACTAGTGAAAGACAGGATTCAATGGGTTCTCTCTATATCTACAGGAGCGGAGTGAATTTTTTTCTGATTAATACAGTTAAAATAAGAAAATATATGTGAATATGGCAAAGATGAAAAAAAGTGCATGAAATATCACACAATCTGTAAAATATTGGTTTCTATTAAACAATTAGTGGGTATGTTATTTCCCTTATGGCGCTTGACAGTATTGGACCTTTATATATATATATATATATATATATATATATATATATATATATATATATTAAAACAATAATAAAAAAGTCCAAAATGACAATCGCTGCTCAGATAGAGGAGAGACCAAACTCCCAGTAGAAGCTATCTTTGGCTTTGAAAAAACCACACAAAGTGGAGAAACGCGTCAGAGTGTCTATACAAGCACGATCCAGAGCACCTTTCAGATCTTCAAGTGAAATCTTCTAAGCTTTAGACCTTTGCTTTCACCTTTGAGAAAGCCTAATCAGGCGAAACACGTGTCAGGAGAGGAGTGAGGGACACCCGTGTGCACCGGGAACCCACGCTACAAACTGCTTGATACTGCCAACCCCGAACTACCCCCTGACTGCAATAACCACACAGTGATGGAAATTACAAGCGCCACTTAATCTGAACTGACTACCATGGTTTGCCTGCCTCCCCAGATTGATCCTGCTGAACAGCGTAGGGAGGGTAAGATACTGGACATTGATTTAAGCAGGGACAGTTTATATTGGACTGAAGTATATGGTTCTCTATTCAGTAACTGTGGACGATGTTTTGATGCAAACATATGGAATGAAGATATATATTTCTTCTAATTTTCTGGGGACATGGTGAAGGGATTAGGTAGTATACTTATATGAGTCTGAGGACTGATCAATTTTAAATTGTGTGTTTTTACCTTTTTCGTCTGCTTATACTCGTCAAAAGGGACAATTTTTTCTATGGAACGTGTATAATAAAGTATATTTTTCTAGACATGCTGGTGAATTAGAGTGTCATTTTAAAGTGCCTCAATTTAAAGGGACTTCGCTTTAGGGATCAGTCTTTTGTTTCCTTCAATTTTTGTCTGATATGTTGTATGAAGTCTTTGGGCCAGATTCAGCTATTCACTCTCATGACTTCTCTCATGGGCAAAACCATGTTGCAGGGGAGGTAAATTTAATTAGTTGCAATCAGCATAACAAGTGACAGCTGATGTTTCTAGCCCAAGTGTAATAACACTGTAACAGTAACGCTGGTCAGTATCTGTGTGCAACATGCAACAATAAAGTATTATCCCTGCATGCAAAACACTAACATTCATTTTATCTCCCCTGCAATTCAACATGGTTTTACCCATGAGAGTGTAAGTCATGAGAGTGAAAAGCTGAATCCAGCCCTTTGAGTGTACCCTCCTATGAGGTCTGTTTGACACAACACTGACTGTGCTGTGGTGAACTTCTACTTATAAGGTCTGACAGGGACTGTAGCAAAAAATCCAGACCTTCATTGACTGGACAGCGTCTGTGAATTTTGAGGAAAGTGGAGTATAGGTTTGTGGGGTTTGCTTATCAAGGTGTAACATGCTAAAGTATTTCATCATTAAGGTATTATCGAAATGGAAATGCCTGTGGCTGATTGTATGCTTGTAGGAATGTTACTGCCTAGTGCACCCGATTTATCAATATTTATTTTAATGTTTGATAGGCCACTAGGACTGGTAAGCAGGCTGTGGGAGTCATGATGGTGTGGAACAGATCCTAATGAAAATTGGCAACCAAAATAATATCTGCACACACCAACAAGATATCAATAACGTTCTGTATAATATATTGCAATTGGCTCCTACACACAGTAATATACAAGGACTAAATTAACCCCTAATCAATCCCAAAATAGCAGAAATAGTATTCAAAGCAAAAATTTTATTCAGGAGGTGCTGCTCAGAAAGCATGTAGCATCAAAATTCAATGTAGAGAAGAAAAAAATTAGCAATTAGCAATTTCATGCTAGGTGCACGTTCACTGTGAGAGACATAAAGAAAAAACACAAATCACAATTTTTTTTAAAATATTTATTTGGTACAGCTGCAAATACATATTTGAACACCAGAGAAAATCAATGTTATTATTTAGTACAGTAGCCTCTGTTTGCAATTACAGAGGTCAAACATTTCCTGTAGTTTTTCACCAGGTTTGCACATGCTGCTGAAGGATTTTGGACCAATCCTCGACACAGGTTTTTGGGCTCTTGCTGAGCTCCCTTCAAAGATTTTCTATTGGGTTTAAGGCTGGAGACTAGCTAGGCCACTCCAGAACCTTGAAACCAGAATTTTTCTCTTACAGAGCCACTCTTTGATTATCCTGGCTGTGTGCTTCAGTTCATTGTCATGTTGGAGGACCCAGCCTCAACCATTCTTAAATGCTCTAACTGAGGGAAGGAGGTCGTTTCCCAAAATCTCGCAATACATGGCCCTGGTCATCCTCTCCTTAATACAGTGCAGTCGCCCTGTCCAATGTGCAGAAAAACACACCCAAAGCATGATGTTACCACCCCATGCTTCGCAGTAGGGATGGTGAAGCTGACGCTTCATTTAGGTACACATTTATTAAATACGTAAGTTGCAATTATTTCATCACCACAAGCCTAATAATTATAATTTGATATTATTACTAGAATCTTAAATCAATAACATTATGAAACATCAGGCAAAGTTTGTAATGTAACAATGTGCAAAACATTAATGCCCTAACCTCAGCCAGGTATTACATACTCAACCAATGTAGCTCCAAAGTACTAGTACAATTAATTTAATTCATCCCTATAATGCAGAGATACAGCTTTTCAGTGGTGTATATGCAAACATTCTAATACATCTGGTTTCTATATACTTATTTGGCAACAAGTGTTACCAATGGCTAGTGACACTGTAACACATGCTTCAATTTACATTGAACTACTTATTATAGTACTATGACACAGCCAGAAAGTCAAACATAATCAATATAATAACTCTGGTGCACTTTATTAGACAATATACTGCACTGGAGATATATTTGCACTGGAGTGACTAGTATAGTTAAGGAGTATCTGTGCATAATAGGGATGAATTAAATTCATTATACTAGTACTGTGGAGCTATATTGTTTGCATATATAATAACGAAGAGGTTAGGGTGGGCATTACTATTATGTACATTGTAACATTACAAACTTTGCCTGTTGTGTTATAATAGCATTTATTTAAGATTCTAATAATAATAATATCAAATTTATTGGGCTTGTGGTGCTTAGTATATTTGATTAAATGATGAATACAACTTATGCATCTAATAAATGTTTACCTAATAAATTAAGCATCAGCTTTAAAATCTTGGTTTTTATTCTTAATGTTTAATCTAATCTTTTTTTCATATTTTTTTTCTATATTTAACTACAGTGGGCAGTTATGAGGGAGACATATATAAAATATTTGTCATTAATAATATTGCTAATTATTGGTTCGAATCCTGTGTCTTCTGTTACCAAGCTGAAAAATATTACTGAGACAAGGGGATGGGGGTGGGAGTTTTGTGTATGCTGCCTTAGAGGAGTAAAGGAAACCATATTAACAGGTATACAATATTTTGTTTCCTCCTCCTCCGGCAGGATACACCCTGGGTAATGCCATAGCAGTCATATCCACGGAAGGCCAACAATATATATTGTTGGCCACTCTATAATGCTTTTCGAAAGTATGAGGTGAGGCCCAACCAGCTGCCTTGCAGAGATCTTCATTCTACTAGGGCCATGACGGCTTCCTGGGACTAAAAAGAAGCCGCCATGGCTTTAGTAGAATGCGCTTTTAGACCTGTTGGCGGTCGATCTTTCTTACTTCGTAAGCTAGGAAAATACAATTTTTTATCCATCTGGCTATCGTGGGTTTTGATGCTCTGCTCCCTTTATATTTGCAGTCAGCTATTACAAACAGATGTTTGGTAGTTCTGAAACGTGATGTTCTATACACATATATTTTCAAAGCCCTGACTACATCCAGCTTATGCAATCTTTCCTCTTTGATGTTTTAAGGATTTGGGCAGAAAGACTTGGTTTAGGTGGAAGATTGAGACTACCTTCGGGAGGAAGTGAGGATTATTCCTTAACACAACTTTATTTTGAAAGAAATTAACAAAGGGCTCTTCTGCCCAGAGTGCCTGCATCTCTGACACTCTCCTGGATGATGTAATCGCAACTAAAAATGCAACTTTCCAGGTCAGCAAGGACTCAATGGTTCTTTCATCAGAACATTCAAAACTAAGTTAAGATGCCATAGGGCTATAGGCATCTTATTTCCCGGTTTCTAACAGCTGCAGACAATATAAGACCTGTAATTAAATCTGTTCTTTGCCAAAGTTTTATCTAAAGCGGCACTGAGGGCTGACACCTACACCCTCAGAGAACTAGCAGCTAGACCAAGGTCTAGCCCATCTTGCAAAAAGTACAGTATTTTGCTCACTGAAGCTTTTTGACGGTTTATATTCCTGTCTAAAGACCAGGAAGCAAATCTTTTCCAAATCCTGTGGTAGGTGTTGGATGTGTTTGCCTTTCTCGATCGCAGCAGTGTACCCATGACCTGCTGTGAGAAACCCTTTTTTGTAATGTTTGGACCTTAGCAAAAAGGCCATCAATTTCAATGAGTTTGGATCTGGATGGGTTACTTGACTCTGAGAAAGTAGGTTTGGATGTTTTGGTAGATCCATAGTGAGGAATATACACTGTGTCAGATTGTAGGGCCAGCTATAAGGGTCTCATATAAAACCTGGCCCACTGTAATATCTCTAGAGAAGCTGACATGAGACCTAGAAGATGCAATCAATCTGCAGCCCTGATCACGGTTGTGAGCTGGACCTCTGTGACCACTGAGATTAAGTCCTGGATCCTTTGTGGTGATAGACTCACTGATGTGTTGATGGTCTATAATAACTCCCAGGTACTTGATTTTCTGTGTAGGCTTTAGCTGACTACCCAGCCGTGATCAGCGAGAGCATGTAAGACTACTGCAGTGTGTAGTTGAGCCTGCTGTTCTGAGTTTTCTGCGATCCGAATGTCGATGAGGTACAGGAAAATGCATATTCCCTGCAGTCGTAACAAAGTGAAACATGGGAGTGGAAACATCATGCTTTGGGGCTGCTTTTGTGCAAAGGGCACAAGACGACTGTATCATGTGATATTGGGCAAAAACCTCCTTCCCGCAGTAAGGTCACTGAAGATGGAATGTGGCTGGGTCTTCCAGCATGACAATGACTCCAAACACACTGCCCAGGCAACGCCGTGTAGAGTTGGCACCGTAAGAAGCATGTCAAGGTCCTGGAGTGGCCTAGTCAGTCTCCAGACCTCAACCTAATAGAAAATCAGTAAAGGAGTTGAAAGTTCGTGTTGCCTGGTGACAGTCCCAAAAAATGGCAGATGTAGAGATGGTCTGCATAGATAAGTGGGCCAAAAATACCTGTTAGTGTGTGTAAACCTAGTCAAGAATTAAAGGAAATGTTTGACCCCTGTTGTATAACTTTGGTTGGCAATTACAAAGTATCGAGTTAAACTTTCCAAATATTTATTTTAAGAATATGAAGTGATTTGCTGTTTTTTTTCCCCAGATTCTGCCTTTCACAGTAGAAATTTATTTATGGAAATTACAGACCTCTCTTATCTTTTTTAACCCCTTCCTTCCCTGCGCCGTATATATACGGTGCTGGGAGATGGTCCTTATTGACCATCGCCATATATATGCGGCAGCTGTTTAAACCGTCACCCTGATGTCGCAGGGTGACCACGCATCCATGTCAACATCCGGAGGTGCCCAAATGACCCCTCACAATAGCTGTGATTGGCTAGTCAATTATGACTAGCCAATCGTGGCTATAAAACATTAAAAGGACCCTGCAAGTGTAAATAATATACAGCCTGTCAATAAATTAGGATGTGATCTGTGTTTATATTAGGTTAAAAGGCGCCAGGGACTGCAGGGAGGTGGCACCTGTCAGTGTGATCTGTGTTGACATTAATGCAAGTGTACTATCACTTGTATTAAGTCATTTATCAAGTGTAAAACAGACCACAGACATTCATTNAACAAAGCACATGAATAAAAAAAGCCTGTCATCTGTGTTGACAGATGACTTTATACAAGACATATTATACTTGTATAAAGTCATCTGTTAATGTAAACAGATGACAGGCTTAAATAAATAAATATATATATTTATTTATATTAATAAGTAACAAACTAGGAGAAACAGGCACTCACGTAAACTTGAAAAACTTGCTGGTGGTGTCCTTATATAATTTGATAAAGCATGCAGGAGTCACTCAAGTGTTATCACTTGCACTATGTTTATGCCCTGAAGAAAATTCCTGAGACAATTGAAACGTCGGCCATTTGCACGTTTAATCTAGAGGTAGGGTTTTACCCCCACATCTCCTGTATCCGTAGGATTGGATCGATAGGCTCCTCTATTCCATTAATAGGAGTATACTAGCACTTTATAGTGGCACCTTAGGGGATTGTGCAATATAATATATTAATACTTACCTATTGAGTAGGAGTCTTACCCATTGTGGATTTATACTTTTTTGAGTGCAATCTATTTTGCATATGCACTTTGTTTCCCCACCTCCCTGTCCTGGAAGACTGTGAAGTTATATGCATGACAAGCACTTTATTTATTCATTTATGAGTATATTTGTTTACATTTATATAAGTGCAATAAGTGCATTAGCACTTTATCACGGGTCTAAGTTCCCTGGTGAACACTTCCCAGTGTAACAAGATATTTAAATCCAGATTCTGGAGGAAACACACTAATTCTTTACTATTTCACTTCTCTATCTAATTTTAATTAATATTTCGCTTAAAAAATATTTTATATATCCCCAAAACTTTTAGAGTATATCAATAAAATTTATATTTTTAAATATTGTTCTTGTGTGTGTGCACCTATGAATAAAAAAAACATTCTCTTTTCTTTTTCCTTTTTGAACTCTACCGTATGCCTACATTTTACATCTATATATGGGGCATTGTCATGTTCAGGATAAATTGTGTAACAAACTATTGGCTGCTTTTTCTACTATTACCCTATGTGGCAATGTAATATTTTTATTTTTCATGGCCCAATGTTTAAAAATTATACAAAACACCAGTGTGGTCAAAATGCTAACTACATCCATGGATGAGTTCTTGTAGGGGTGTAGTATACAAAATAGTATTATTTTTGGGGGGTTTATACAGTGTTGATACAACAATGGTAACATGGTACTCCAAAAAGCACAAAAATTGCACTAAAAAGCATAAGGCTGCTCTTTTGTGAATCCTACCTTATGCCTAAAAACATTGAAAACATCAAAAATCTCACTACACCCATAGATAAGTGATGGGTGTACTATTCAAAATGGTATCATTTGTTGGGGGTTTTTACTGCAAATGTGACATGGTCACAAAAATTATTCCAGCAAACTCTGCACTAAAAAAAGCCAAAAGGTTGTCCTTCTTTCGGAGCCCTACTGTGTACCCAAATAGTGTTTTACAACCACATATGGTGTATTGCTGTACCCAGAAGAAATGGGGAAACAAATTATGGGGTATTTTCCAACTATTAAACTATGTGGAAATTTTAAATTATAGGGTGAATCCACAAATTAATTGAACAAATTATATATTTAATTTTCACATCGTCTTGAAGGGGTTAAGTAATTCACTTTGCAAAATCGGTGGCTGCCCAAATCTGCTTAAAACCGGAGGTTATCTGATAAAAGTTCCTTTATGAACCTCATACCACGAGGTTCAATAAGGTGTTATTACTCCTACTGTATATCACGTCAAATTGTTAAATGGCTAATCTTTTTGTAAAAAATAAAAAAAATTCTACACTTAGGGGTATATTTACTAAGCAGGGAGATTGCAGTGAAATTCGAATTTGGGGAAGTTGCCCATGGCAACCAATCAGATTTGAGCTCTCAGTTTCATTTTACACTCTGGAGAATGTGAACTCAAATCTGATTGGTTGCCATGGGCAACTTCCCCAAATTCGAATTTCACTGTAATCACCCTGCTTAGTAAATATACCCCTTAGTGTTTTTTGCCTAATTTGTCTAATTTTATTATTTTTTACTTTTACATAAGATCTCAACATGAACTATTGAAATTACATTAAGAAAAATTACTGAATATGTCCAAAAATTATTTAGACTTTATTCAACTACTACATTTTATCCCTGCATACGCATATATCACGCCATTTATTAAACAGATAATAAATAATTGTTCTGTACACTAAAGCTGGCCATACACTATGCAATAAATTGTTCCTCGACCAACTTTAGTTAACAGTGGGCAAAACCATGTTGAATTGCAGGGGAGTTTATTTTAATTAGTTGCAAACAGTATTAAAGGTGAGAGATTATGTTTTCTATCCCAAGTCTAGTAACAGTGTAACATTAACACTGGTCAGTATCTATGTGCAAAATACAAAAATTAAGGTATTCTCGTTGCATTTAAACATAAACATTCAGTTTACCTCCCCTGCAATTCAACATGGTTTTGCCCGCTCTTGACTAAAGTTGGTCAATTGAAACAATTTATTGCTGAATATATGGCCAGCTTAACACATAAAACTGTCCATATAACATAATATGTTGACAAACCTGGATATTAGATAGATTCATGGGAAACCATCACGTGGTTATATTCAGGACTATAATAGATTGATGTTACACATAAAATGGCAGAGATGCCAATTTGTGCATCCGCTTTAACACATACATGCTGCATAATATGCAAGGTCTGAGTAGCTATGTAAAATAGATTATACAATATTCACTGCTTCCATCCACATTGCTATATGCGGCCAGAAATAATGGTACCACTGGTATGGGGCACACCTCTATAACATTAAATCACAAGAAATTTTCCTCAAAGTAACTCCTGCCAATTATATTCCAATTGTATATATTTGAAGTCAAAAACAGTTCAGCCACAACTGATATTCTGTCCTCAAAAGGCATCTCAACGGGAGGAAATAAATTGCATAGTGAAACATTAACACAACCAGTAGTATTGTGCAATCTACGCTTATACCAAGCTCATTGTCTTGTGTTCCAGGTGTCCTCCGGAGCCAATTAATCTCACACAAGGAGGGTTTTCTTTAGATGGTGTTTAAATCCCTATTGTTTTTTATACCCTAATTGTGAATCTAAACATTGGCTAACCTTGGGCCCCAACTAACATATAAATCAGTTGGAAGGACCTTGGGAGTGAAAGGTCTTAATTTTGAAGCAAAGTTTATTAAATGTGAGAAGAACTGTTGAAGAAACGTTAACTCTGGTGTTATACAGGCTTCGGTATTATATATATTTTTCTCCTTATATGTCATCAAATTACGGTAATCTATGAGTGGAGGAACTAAAATCGAGGAAAGATTATCAATTGTGGCTGAACTGTTTTTACTTTGGATAAATGTAATTGGGATATAATTGAGCTACTTTGAGGAAAATGACTTGTGATTTAAGTTTATAGAGGTGCGTCGCATACCAGTGGAAGCATTATTTTTATATGTAAAATAGTTCCTCATTACCAACTACATAAGTGGTCTATTTTTTGTTAGCAATATGTTGTTGCAGTTGAATCATTTTTCACAGGTCACGCATATACAGCGTCTCTCTGGACGCCAGACCATTGGGGACGGAGCTGCACCGGAGCAGAGACAATTGGAACGCAAGGTTTTATTTATTTCATGTCATTTTTTTTTTACAGGTTTTTGTCACCATGAGAACGATGTCGTTTTTGCGTATAGTCCGCATACAGGCTGTTTGTCTGTATGCAAACAGCCTGACCCGTTTGTCAGAGCTGATATTCCACGAGAACAATGTCGTTCTCGTGGATGGACAGCTTAATTGTTTGGAAATGCACTATTATTTCACAGCAGGAGATGTATGGGTGACAAAAGGGGATCCTGACTAAGATCTAGTTAAATCACTAATAACCTTGAAGGTACACATTTTACGGTATGGTTTCTATTTACCATAACCATTTTTTGCTCCTGTTTTTGCATACTTATATATCAAGGTTACACCCCAAAACTATATAGGGTTCAGTTCATCTACTGTGCAACAACAGACATGTCCTCTCACCCTTTCACCATTATTTGTAGGTTCTAATAAAATAATAAAAAAACCACTTACATTCCAAAGAAAGCTCCTCCCAAATGAGCTGCATGATCAAAAAATTTCCAACCCAGGAGCAAACCAGCAGAATCCAAGGCAATGATAGCCTTTAGAGCCTATATGAAAACAAAGCAAAAACATTTATTAAGAATTTTTGTAGTTACACTGCTTGTATTTACCAATATCACGCAACTGGCTTTTACTAGCACTATTTAAATTGCAGCAGAATATAAGGAAGCTTAAAAAAAACAGACAAGGCTCCCTCCCAGTACACCAACTACTGTCCCATTTCCCTTTTCAATGTAGATGTCAAGCTAAATTATTGGCCAACAGCCTTAAGCGCCTTATTCCATCTAATGTTCACTATTGTTCACTTCCATCTATTGTTTCCCCAGGCAATAACGAAAGCTAAAGATAATACCAAAGCCATTAATGTGATCTATTGTGTCTCTTCCCATAGTGTGCATTCTCTGCTGTTTTTATGGACAGTGAAAAGTAGTTTGACAGGGTTGACTGGAGTTTAATATCAGGGGTGCTTGAGCACATGGGAATCTTTCCTTCATGCCTTCAAAAATACTTGCATTGTACACCTTACCTTCTGCCTTAGTCAAGGTTCATGAGTTTCTCTCCGCTGTCTCCCCCTTATCTTCATTCTCTGTATGGGGGCTCTGGCAAGGACCATTTGTCTGAATACTGATATTTTGGGGATACCTGTTGGCAATTGTTACTGCATTGGCAGTTTCTTGCAAATAATGTCTTGTTTATAACTAAACCTATTATCTGTCTTCGCCAATTAATGACAGAATTTGATCATTATAATTGGCATTAAAATTAGCATCCCTTCCTCTACAACTCCCGGACTAGTAGATCTGTTCTCTCTCCTCTTTCTCCTCATTCCTTCTTTGAAATATTTGGGTGCTAACCTCACTCTAGAAACTAATTACCTATTTAAAGCTAACTTCTCTCCTCTCCTCACAACCTTGCTTACTGCCATTCAGAAATGGAACCCACAGTGGTCCTCCTGGCTGGGTTGACAGAATATTGTTAAAATGACCATTCTTCCTAAAGTCCCTTACCTCCTACATATCTACATACCCATTTCTCTGCCTCCTGCCTTTTTCTCTGAACTGCACTTGTTATGTAGGGGCTTTATTTGGTAAGGGGAACAATCGCGATGTAAACAGACCACCCTTTTTAGACATTGAGCATTGGGGGGGGGGGGGGGGATCCCCAGCTACCTGACTTATTACCAGGCTGTGATATTCAGTACAGTTTTAGAGTGGACAAGATGGATTAGTGGAGAGGGGTGGAAACCACTCAGGCTCCAGCACCTTTGCATCTCTTTTNCTGGCTCCCTACTCTCCCATACTTGTCTCATCCTACTACATCTGAGTGGTGCACACTCGCTTTAAATTTACGACTATATATTCTCCCCTTACTACTATTACAAAAAATCATTTCTTGCTCTCTTCCTCCTGGTCCCAAGCATGTGTTCATTGGATACACAAGCTTTCTCTTTCTTCCTTCTCTTGCCTCTTCCTCTATTGTCATTGTATGCATTTTTTGGCCTTGTATTGTTGGTCCCCATTTTACTGTATTTGTTATGTGAATGTGATCCTCAATAAGTGTATGCTTTACTTCTCTTAAGTACCGTACCTTTTTTGACAATTGTTTGGACCCTGTTATCTCTTGTCTTGGTTAAAGAATTTAGTAAAAAAAAAGTTATTGTTAACTTAATGCCTAAAACAGATTATTATACCGCTGACACTTCACATATTCAGAATTGCAATAGGAAAAGAAAAGGCATAGAGAGTTGAGAGCAGCTGAAAGAACACAGATTAGAGAAAAGTGCAGGAACAAGGTATGCTTGGTGTATAAGATTTATTTTCAACATAGCTATAAATAAACATACTACATCATTATAGATGATTTGTGTCTGCTGTAGAATTGTTGATTACACTACCTAGCAGAGACCGTGAACCTAGTGAGTGTGTACAATTAGTTAATGTTATGAAGGACTGAATTAGGTTATAAGACTTTATTGAAAACAATAAAGTCTTATAACTAAACCGCCTGTAAATACAAGAAGATCGTGTTCAACAAAGAAACCACCCTATGAACATTTGCAGTATAAAAAAGAATTAAAACTAAAATTAGGAGTGAAATATTTCAATAAATAAATTTGCATCATGTGGAAGTTAACAGCAAATTATACTTACATTTCCTGCAGTAAACGTAAAAATGGGAAGGAAAATGATGGCTAGTTTGGCTTCAGGGCTTTTAGTGCACACCACTGCCAGAATTGTCATGATTGCTCCTGACTGGAAAGACAGAGGTAAGAACTACCATAAGCTGAGAATACGTTTGTTCACTATTTGTTCTGATAATATCTCACTAGACTAAGAAATGACCTAAGTTGCCTGTTACAGTTGGGATTGGGCCAAGCAAGAACCGCTTCTACCTTACCAGGCTGAGGTTTAACCTGCCCACTGCGGGCACATGGGTTTACTGCCATCCCTGAGAACTGTGCAATTGGTATGATAGAAGCCAAGTATTTGGGGTACATTGTAGGCAGGGGGACAGGTTAAACCTCAGCCTTATATTTTTCAGCTGAGTTGTGCCCCACATTGGGTGCCAAATATCATAAGCAGGCACAAAGATTGAATGAAGTAAAGTTATTTTATTTTTCAGCAGGCAAAGAACATATCAGGTAAGCAGCAGTTGTTTACAGTAGTGGAGCATACAGGTGTCACAAAATGGTTTAAGCAGATACTTCAGGTTGTCTAGTGGTCCCTAACGTAAACCAGGCTCCGGGCTTATTACATGGTCAGCTATTTTGTTGTCAAGAGACCTTAACCTCTGCCTCTGAAACACTTATCATGTGAATAGTTAATTAGCTCCACAGTGATCACACAAGTTTCCCTGCTGCTATAAACCCTGGATTGGATTTTCCACATTACTTTCATGTGGACAAATGCTGCCTTTTCCACAATATCCCTTGTCCAGTGTCTCTGTCTGGGCAGCTGAATGTTTAGGCAGGGAAACCTGAAGATGTATTTGATACTTCCTGGGTGAAAAAATTCCATTTAAGTTGGAAGACACCATCTTTCGTCATACACTGCAACACATTTATAATTAATTGTGGTCTGAATAAACCTTCTTGAATATTTGCAACCTGACAAAATACTTCTGTAAAATGGTAGAAGATTAAGGGTGTAGCCTTTCTCCACTGTTCCAGTAACCGAGTCTTTCTAAAGACTCCAGTCAGGTGCTCTGCCCCATCATACTTAAGGCATGCCTGCTGGTTTTGTTCCTGTCTGACCAGTTTTTGGAGCTGTCCTTGAGACTTTTTGCCATGCACAGCATACTATGCTTTGAGATGAGAAAAGTGGGGGTGTTGCCTATAGCAACCAACCTTTTAGTTTTTACATACTTGAGAATGTGAGCTCGAATCTGATTGGATGATAGGGCAACATTTTTTAAAACTCCCTACTTCGTAAATTTAGGTCCAAGTCTTTCTAGAACTTTGACAAGACCAGCACCTAGTAAGTTATTTCTTTGGAGAAGATAAAGCCAATAACAACCTTAGTTATCTCCACAACGGACTGCACAGAGACCATTCAGTTCAGTCTATCCATCTGGCATTTACACTGTTCAAATACAATATGACCACAGATCAGATTTACCATCTTTTTCACCTCAATTACACTACAAATAAACTCCACAATGACTTAAAAATTAGTGATTTGTACAGCATGCCTAGAATACAGGGTACAAAATAGCTGTTCGACAATAGGTGTCAGGCAATAAAAAGAACAGTCCCATTAAAAGTTTTATGTTCTTTATTACAAAACTCACACATTTTACATTTACTGCATGGGTAATAGTTTGTAGTTCTAAAGCTCTTAATATTCGGATGTGCCAAATTTGTTGCCCTTACACATCAACCTCTGGCTTAAAAGGAATAACAGGTGCCTAAAGCTAAATATCAGGATTTTGGTACTTACTGATAAATCCTTTTCTCTGATTTCCATCTGAGGGCCACCAAAACCTTGGGGTTAATTAGAGCCTGCTGGCTGGAGTGTGGGCACTACATAGTTAAAAATTAAACAGGTGTCCCACCTGCTGGCTATATCTCCCAGAAACCCCCTCTGCTATTCAGTTTATTTAAAAAGTCAGAAGGAACCAAAATGTGCTACCCCAACACTTGGATAAAAACATATACACACATAAAAACATATACCCACCCTCATTTATTTAGAAATAACACTAGACAATCGTAGTTTTGTAGTAAAATATACTATTATTTACTACTATTATTTATTACTACTAATATTATTACAAAAAATGGAGCTAGAGACACAAATGCATTAAACAATTGCATTTTTAGTCTGGTTCTCTTTTCAGAAGCCAACATCATCTCTCAACTCTAATAATGATTGCAACTAATGACATTTACTTCCCCTGCAATTCATCATGGTTTTACCCACTCTTGAAAAAATCTTTCGATTAGAACAATTTATCTTATAGTTTCAAATAATCAGACTATAATGCTATCACC
>JABWIB010005163.1:2352-32853 GCA_016617825.1 Platyplectrum ornatum
CTGACGAATACCCGGTATTCAATGGGATATCATCAGCATTCGTCAGCCATTACAATTTGTCAATACAATTCGTCACTTACTGAATACTATACATCACCAGTCATTGACGAATTTATATCACTGACGAACGCTGCCGAAATGAATTCTCTGCACAATTCGTCAGTTAGTGAATTCCCCCCCTGGTGTACCCATCACCTATATTGTAAATTGTTTGCCAATGTTCATGGCGAACAAAAACTGTACCTTTTCATTGTTATGTTTCATTGTTTCATTGTTTTCATTATTTCATTGTTATTCATATCTTACGTAAAACAAGGTATGCAGGGATTTCAAATAGAGAATGATGAGGTAATGTTCAAATTGATGGTCGATTTGGGCAAATACATAGCAAATCGACAGGGATTAGAACTCAGATACCCAAATCAAATCGACTAGAATCGACATCAATTTCAAAACAACACATGAAATCGATCAATACTGAATACTGTACATCCTCAAGCTACATTGATTTCAAATCCCTGCAAACTGAAACAATTTGAAGTCTAACTACAATTTGAAATCCCCACCAACTTCTTAATGCCTAAAATCTGAATCTGTCCTTTTGAGAGGGATTTTGTTCTTCAAATTCTAATAACCCTGTTGTCAATTTTAACCATGGGGACCAATTTTTTTATTTATCATAGTATCATTAATCAAATCTATTCCATTGAAAATGGAAGGGGTATCTGGAGCCATCCATAAACGAGCTAAAATGAGTAGTAAATGAGTATTTCTCCTACAAATTTAGACCAAAAATAAAAATCTTTGGATCTGAGGGTGGAAGTAAANGAGAAGTGGATCATATGTGATTTCAAACCATTTCATAAAAAGACCAGACCAGGTGCCAAAAGCCACATTCACATTTCCCGCATTCAGGACATTTAGAGTTATCTCGTAAACCAATTTTTAAAAGACTGGTTGGCAATAGATAGGCTCCGTGTAATATAAATGATTTAATTTGTTGATATCGAGGAGAAAAAGTAGCAGAACTAGTACAGGCTAGCATCTTTATCCATTCTTTATCTGTACATTTTACTAAATTCACCTCTCATTTCTCTCCTAATATAGATATAGTATTTATACAGGAAATTGGGTTCTTGTTAGTCAATAATAGTTTCAATGCAGATTTCATCTGTCCTATCGATACTATCCCAACCTCCTGAAAAAAAGTATTTTGGAAGACCAGAAGTCAGGGTCAACATTTAGGTGCCAGATTATTATGATGAAAATGTTATATGGTCAAGACATGGCGTAAGAGTAATATATATGTAATTCAGTACTAATGAGGACTTGATCTCACAAAATGATAAACGTTATGTAAGTGCTTTAAATTTTAAGCCACTAGAAACTATATATAGAAGATTTGAACCCATAACCCAGTGGTTATGAGGCAGTTGCTTTATAGTATGACTTCCTCTACATGCCTCTGTTTACCATATGCCTATATACAGGACCGCCATCAGGAGAAGAGTTTCTGGAGGGGGGCCATCGATACTCACTTTAGCCCATCAACACCAGGTATCTGCTGACAAACTGTCCGACGTCTGCACACCAGTAAAGGAAAGCACAGGACAATAAGATGACTTTAAGAGTAAGAAGAGACAGACTGAAAAATGAAATCAATGAGGTTAAACCCGATACAGGGGAAACGTTTTGTCGGGAAGAATGGCTGTGATGTGAGGAGTGGGAAAGTGGCAACTGCAAGTCCTATGCATACACTGTGATATTAGTCTAGTACTGAATTGGGGGCTGGAGCAAGTAGAAACATGAGTTTAGATTTAAATATAGATAAAAAGAACCCATGATAGGCAGTGCCAAAGCCTAAAAAACATTGTCTTAGTTTTGTATTTTCAGTTATTTATTGATGTACTCTCATTTATGTTTTTACATAATGCCATTGCTCTGTTAATGTACCAATATCTCTGAGTGTTGTTATTAACATTATGATGATGGCTGCTCACAAGATGAAACTGTTTTGGCATCAATAAACATGTATCAGTGTTTTTTTGTAGTTTCCGTCCTCTGTGTAATTTTATTTACGTATTTACTGTATGTAACAGTGTGTATGATTTACTTGTGGTATGTGTTTGTCTCTATACCTATTATGTATAAATACTTTACATTCATATAGCACTGCATCTCCATCTGATTTACCTTCATTTTCTTGCAACCTCTTTCTTGTTATTCCCCTGAGTTGCTTAGAATTCCTTCCAAAACCACATGTGTTTTTGTGGTGGCTGCAGTTTCAGGACTTTTAAGGTGATCCTGTTACTGTCCTTGACAATAAATGACTGGGTCTGAATATTCAAACTCGCTCGTGTCCTGTGTGTGACAGTATATGGTGGTTAGTGCTACAACTTCCAAACTAAACAGGGGAATATGGATTAATAATGAAGATGTTATAATAGTTATATCCTGACACAGTATGAGTACCTAATCAGGGATATATTAATATGGATACAGCACAAAGAGAAAAATAATGAAGGTAACGAATGGACTGGGCTTGTATAACATACATTTGCATGGCTTGTGTGTGATCTATCCTTTGTTAGGAACAGCTGCTGTGACCCTGTGCTCTAACACAATTTACTCAGGATAAAAAAAAGTTCAGAATAATGTCATTATATACCTTGTAGTTATGCAGCCCGTAATAAATAACCCAGACACAGTTCAAGATACAAATTTGGGGTCTGGAATGTTTTGGCAAAGGAAACTATACTTGATCAGTTTGCCAGGAAATCAGTAGCCTGGAAAATAGTGTTTATGTAGAACAGATTACTGAGCCCTGATAATGCAGGGAAATCCCACGCCTGGGAAAGAAAGTTTTCATTGAATAGAAATACATTTTGATAGCTGCTCATTAGAACTAATACAGGTAATTAAACAAAAGGAAAGTAAAATCAAAATGAAACTGTAGATTGTATTTCATTTATAAATGAGTTATAACAATCTATCAAAAAAATGTACGTGTGTGTAAGTGTATATGTGAAAAGTACTCCCTGGACAGATTCTATATATTTCATATCTTACCGACTCTATTTGGACTTTAAATTGGAAAATCCATTCTATTTATAGCCATCTGCAGTGCACACTGACTGAAAATGTAAAAATCAACTGTATGTTTATCAAAAACACACATTTTACTCAGTGCTGATAGTTTTTTAATAACAATAAATACGTAAATACATATAAATATACATTAAAATATAAATATATATAAAAATATTAAACAACAAAAATATCCCAATATTATATTTTGAATAATTCATCCATCACAGTAAAGGCATAAACAAGAAATGAAACCAATAAAGATCCTTTGGGGCCAAGGTTTTATCAGATTAAACAAGTAACTTAAAAGATTTTGTAGAGATGTCAAGAAACTGAACGATAATTAATTCTAAACAACCAGCTGAAAATATCATCCCGCAGAGGCTGTGACGTTGTTTTTGGGATCACATAAATTATATAACTGAGGTTATAAAAATGTTTAGTGAACATAACATAAATATATTACTAATACAGAAACATTTATATACTAATCCCGATACCTGGATCCGGTCATGCAGTCTACAAATGAACATGTATGTGTGGCATGTGTAAAAGGTCAGAGCCCCATTGTCCATTGTAAATGATTTTGGTAACTATGAATGAGCAATGATTTAGGATGAGGCTAGTACAATCTTTTTTCTTGAGAGATCTCATCCAGTTTTGTGAGACACAGAACAATCTTTTTTCTTGAGGGATCTCATCCAGTTTTGTGAGACACAGGATGACAAATTAAAATGCGAAAATTTTAAGATAAATTGATAAGATACATTTTAAGATAAATTTCTTTCCAAACAATCAACGTGGTGTGATAGACTTCAATAACGATCGGCAGATGCACAATGTTTTTGGATTCTTGTTGATAATATGCTGCAGTTACATACACAATTGGCTCTATACTGAATTATAAATGGGTATCATTGCTCAGTAGATAGTAAGTTAAAAAAAAATAGTTGTTGACGTTGAAAATAGACATCAGTCCATTAAGTTTAACCTATATTAAATATGCAAGAGCTCCCTGCTGACCAGGGTAATTGTTTACTTACCACTCGTAACCCTGGATATCCTTTACCTCTAAAATTTTGTCTAACCCCTTCTTGAATTCTATTGATCCTGCCATCACAACCTTCTCAGGCAATAAATTCTACATCCTCACTTCCCTTACTGTAAAGAAGCCTTTCCTCTGCTGGTTGTGAAACTTCCTTTCTTCTAATCTTACCAGGTAACCGTGTGTACAGTTCTATGGGTAAAGAGTACATGTGAAAGCTCTCTGTACTGACCCCTAATGTATTTGTAGATAGTGATCAAATCACCTCTTCAATCTTGCTCTGATTGTATTACCCTGCATATTTTAAAATCATCCGCAAAAATAGTGACTTTGTTCTCTAAGCCATCACCAAGGTCATTTATAAATAATGTGCGAGTATACACTGAGGTTTTGGTGATGTCCGGGTACCAACCTGGTATGTTTAAAAGAAATCCACCTGACATAGTAACTTTTAGACTTATATTTATACATACTGTAACAAATAAAATAAAGCTGTGGATGTATTGCCCATATAAATCATACATATAATTATTTGGAAGTTTTGACAGCTGGTTATTCTTTACTGTTTAACTGTAGAAGAAACAATTTGGAAAGAAAAAGCCTTTTCACACAGTAATGACACATGATTTATCTAATGAGCACAGGTAAAATCCTGAGAATGAAATGAATTTCCGGCACACTCATATCAACAAGGAAATTTGACTTAATTAATAGCTTGTATCTGCATTCCCACAATGCGCTTTAAATGTTGAAATGTCATGGCTGTCATGAATATTATGCTCTCTGTTTAGTCAGATACCTTGATTAAAAATCTGCTGTTAAATGACTCTAGATAAAATAAAAGTATTATATGTCCCACCGTTTTACAGAACCATAATATACAAAGGCTTATTTTATAATATTCATTGTTTGTTGAAGATTCTGAAATCATTAATCACAGTTCACATCTTGCCATTCATGTTCATTTCTCAGAGCTGTGAGTTATGACTTTCAGGTATGCTAATGTCTAATAACATCACAGTACAACATCCGGACCCTGCACATAAGTGACTGCTCCCACTGGTACAGCCACCCTATTTTATTCCTCCAACTCTGATCCTCAGTGCAAGAGTATCAGACTCACTTGGGTCTCCATGTTCCATCACTAGTTCCATGCCAGCGTTCTTTGTCTCCAGCTACAAATCTTGCCGTCTCAGAGCTTAGATTTATTACTGTACAAGCGCCATTCATCCTGCCTCTATGTTAAAATGTATAAATCATCTTCCTGCCCAACTTTCATCTGAGTCCACTCATCACTTGTCAGCTCTCAGTTTGGCTTCTCCACTGTCTCAGACCTGTCATGGACCGCAGTCAAGTCCATCCCCACCATCAGGGGTCTGGTGAACCTGTCTACAGTTAAACTCCACTTCCAGGTGTTCAGTCAAAATACAGTTGGGTCCCTGGTTTATTCTTTGCATAGTTCATGACAAATAATATGCTTACAAGTTTCAGGAAAGTATTTTTATTTTCGAAGCCTTGATCACTTGTCTGCGGTGGAACATTTCCTTCATATAAATTTCAGAGTTCATACTCATTTGTTTAACAGCTGGACTGCTACAATGGCCTATTTATTTAGTTATTTGTATTAGACTTGGGGCAGTAGGAGAGCCCTCCAAATTTGGGACTGTCACAGTGCAGGCAGGTCATAGATGTTTCAAGACAAGGTCTGGCTGGGTGCTAAGCTCGCTTGCCAACGTATTTGTTGAGAAACTCTCTTGTAGGTGGTACTGTATTCTAGATTTCAGTCCTAGAGGTAAATTCACAAAGGTGCAGTGCATGTTGAAACCATGACACATCGCAGCATTTTGCCATATTCACTATGAAGCACATTTATAAAGCACATTCAAGCGATGTATGTCGGTTTACCAATTGTAATTGTTTATCTATAAATTGATGCAACAGTATAGAAGCAGAGAAGCCTTATCTGAAACAGGCAAAACATTAAAAATATTCTTGGAAGAATGAAGAATGCCAGCAAATCAGTAGTAATCTTAGTACACAAAATACACCAGATCCAGAGTTGAAAATTTACACCAGGATAAAACCATGATAAGACCTGATCCAGAGCGGCGCATCNGCCTGGAATCTGTGCGGATGCTCTGTGAAGTCCTAATCTGCGCATGCACAGATCGTGCACTTAACAAACAGATGTGGACACAAAGCCTTCATTCGTCTACCTTCATGAGCGGGTATGTGGCAAATAGAAGACAGAGAGAAGAATACAAGGTATCTAGTGTAGTAATTCTTTACAATCGGTGGAGGGGTTCTCTTTCCTCAGCACTCCATTGGTTCTCGCTGATCGGCGGAATTATCGGTGGAAGAGCGAACAACAGGAGAACCGAAAGCCAAGAGAAGGAGCAGGAGAGTAGAAAGAGATCAGTAGGAACCGAGAACCTAACTTACTTTCCTTATTCAGGTTGTACAAAAATACTACACTAGATACCTCGTATTCTCTCCACCANCACTACAAGGAGTACTGCATGGTGACAGACACAAGCGCCCTCACTTGCTATCTGCAGAGAAGCGCTAGACTCATTGACTAAAAACGGTACTGATTATACAGCACAAACGGAGATCAGACCTCTCCGCTTCTGCTACCACCAGACAGGCATATAGGGACGATTCAATCTCACACGAAGACGGGAAAAACGTGAAGTGCGTTTTTTCTCGCCGTCTATTACTGGACTGAATACTCGCGTCTTTTTATATGCGTCACAATGAGCCGCGAGCTAAAAAGAGGAAGTTTTTATTCCTTTTGCTTTTTGCGTAAAGAGGAAAATAAGACGCAAAGCCAAACTGAATCGGCCCCATAGAGTTATCTCTAAAAACCAATGCTCACTTTACTATACCATAGAACCGAATTGTTGGAGAACATAACCAATGAAAATTAAAAGAATAAAAATAAATAATTTGAAACTTTGCAATAAATTCTAACAAAAAAACCTAAAAAATTAAATAAAAACATTTAGAATAAATAAAAAAAATACAAATAAACAAAAATAAAAGCATGGCCCCCCTAATTTTAACTGGTAAAGCGCCAGATTGTTACTGCCTTATGAAGGCACCCAAAACAGCTTTAGAATTACAGGCATATCTCTATCTTCAACTCTATCTCCATCACTTTCTGTCACTGAACTGGTTGTTTGCTTGTCTGTCAGTGGATCTCGATGAACATACATCTTCCTTCTTGCAGATCTATCTTCTCTCTGGGCCAACTTCTCTCCAATGTCAGCATTTACTGATCTTATCACTAACTTATACTCTCCAATGCGCTTATACGCTCTCCGATTTCCCACTCAAAAACATATCTTTTATACAGTAGATTTTCCACCTCCTCGGTTCTTAATCCAGCAGAATTTTCCTTTCTTACATTTAACAATAATAGAAAGGAAAGAGAAACGTTGTCAGCTATGAATTATTTATTGTGACATTAGTTTCCCTGTAAGATATAAATGTTACTTAGAAGAATAAATCATGTGGGGATAATGATCACAGACTAGGACTGACCTCCTATATTAAAAGTTCATCAGTTCTGAAATGTGCATTTCTACCATGATGTTCCACACTTCTAACTTTAACTCAATTACTAAGAATGAAATATGCAGATTTATTTTTAGTATCAGCAGATATGTGATTCAGCACAAGTTATTCATTTGTAAGACAGCTTTTTATTATAAGAGATTGGATATTCATGCTGAGGAGTTGATCTAATTTTGAGCTGGATACAGGGCCTGTGCTATGTCTAGCGCCCTAGCACAGCGCCCCCTGGCCGCCAACTAAAGTGCGGCGTGACGTCATTGCATCACGTACCGGAGCGACATGATGACAACTACAGAGGAGGGTGACGCTTCTAAACTACAGAGGGGGTGACTGACTGTCCGTCCACCCATCCTCTCGCTTTTTACTTATTGAGGGCTTTTTTTTTTTCTTTCTTTAAGTAATTTTGTCATTTAGAATTTTTTTTTAAGATGTTTTTTTAAATGCTGCCGCCCTGCCGCTCTGCCACTCTGCTGCCCTAGGAGCCGGCCTAAATTCGCCTAATGGGCTCGCCGGCACTGACTGGGCATACACAAAGGGGTATGAACAGGGCCTTTGGTAGGGGTGCTCACAGCTGAAATGCAGGCTTGGTAAAAATAGAAGGGGCGGAAATAGATACATATGAGAAAATTTGCTAAGTGATTTGAATTGGCATTTTCGCAAAATTGCTATCCGTTGATTTGTTTCAGCAAGTTAAACTTCCCGTCAAGCTTGTTCGATTTGTTTGGCAATTTTGCATGCACGTTTTTGCAGAGATTGCGTTGAGATGCTGGCAATTTGCCTGTAAAGCTGGCCACACACTATAAGATAAATTGTTCCAATCGAAAGGTTTTTTCAAGACTGGGTAAGACCATGTTGAATTGCAGGGGGGGTCAATGTCATTAGTAGGAATCAGTATTACAGGTGAGAGATGATGTAATAACAGTATAACAGTAACACTGGTCAGTATCTGTGTGCAACATGCAAAAATAAAGCATTCTCCCTGCATGCAAACACTAAAGCTGGTCATACACTATGCGATAAATCATTANCTGAACACACACCTGATTTATCATTTGAAATCGAAATTTCACCAAATTTGACTGATTTATCGCATAGTGTATGGCCAGCTATAGAGACATCATCTCTCATCTTTAATACTGATTGCAATTAATTTTATTTGCCTCCCCTGCAATTCAACATGGTTTTACCCAGTCTTGAAAAAACCTTTCGATTGGAACAATTTATCTTATAGTGTGTGGCCAGCATTACTCAACGCCATCTTCCAAATTCTAATTACCTTTATTGTCTTGTCTACTATTACATTTTAATGATAATGAAATAATTAGCTCTATATGCACTTTTCATATTCTAACAGTGTCTTCAGTTTTAAAAAAACAATCAGAATTTTCTAATTCTTGTTGTCTATTAAGCTTTATTCAAATTTTTTGTTAAAGTAGTGGTTCCAAGCACTTTTTTTATTCTACGCTTTATATGCAAAGAATCATTTTATGAGCATGATAACTGCTTGTGACTATATATAACACTGCAGTACACATTAATGTTGCAAACAAATTGGATTTCCATCGACTAGTAAGTATAATGTGTCGAAACACTGCATAAGCATAAGACCCAAACTTCTCTGAAACTCAAGGTCACCAGAAGATCGGCTGGTTAGCAAATAGTAGATGGTTCGGAGACTCTGAATGGTGATCTAATAGGAACATTGGGTTAGCAATAAGTATAGGTGGCACAAAATTAGTTGACAATTTGTGTAATATAAGTAATAAGTAGAAGAAATAGCATATATGTGGAACAAATGTTACATGCAATAAGGAGAAGGGTGAGATAAATCCTGTTTTACATACTATTGGTTTACTTACATTGCAGAAATTATATTAATCTGATAATAGAAACAAGCATCCAGAATGCATTGAGTTGATCAATGGTTTGGGAACAGAAGCTAATTAGTAAAATTACTACACATAATTGCTTTCCAGCAAATGTTCTGGTAACACTTCAGAAAGATTCATTGTACGGTTTGGATAAGTAGAACAGAACTGTGGACAGAAAATTACTCCCACAAGATTCAAAGATTGTTAGAAAAAGAACATGCGCAACTGCTTAGAAGAATGTACGGAATGTACCACATTACTTTCATAGAAGGTGGCCATTCTAATATACATTTATCCACTGCCGGCAAATCGGACCATAAGACAGTTAGGAACCCCTGGACTTCTATGTGTCATTTGGGGGAGGGAACAGGTTTTTATATAGCGGCATTAGATTACGTAAGACATGACTGGGTGGTAACAGACACAATGGGTGTCAAAGGCGGCCCTGCCTTCAAGCTTACATTAAGTTCCCCTGTCCCTCTCCCTTACCTTGATACTTTTCTTCAAAGTGATATTAAAATCAATCAATCAGGTATTGCCTTACATTCCCTAACATACAATAGACTGACCAAAACTTATTTGTTTTTCGATAAATTGAGACATTTGGGAGGTGATATAACACTGGCCTATTGGTGTAAACGAAAAGTAATGCTTAACATATGCATTAAAATACTAAGAGGTAGCAAACTACTGTTTTAGTACACAGTTTATCATACCTCAATATATTTAGGACTATAATATATGCAAATCCATTAGAAAGTGAGTACATGAGATAAATTAGAATAAATTAAAGTGTTTCAACACAATCCAATTAACCTTTGAAATCCGCAGACGTGAATTTCCAGATTACTTGCAGTCATGTACGTTAAACAAGAAGCTTGGAAGTGCAATTAAAAAAAAGAAAAACATCAGTTTGTTTTTTCTTCTAATTTGAATTGGTTTTCATCATTACCCCATTTGCAAAGGTTAAATGTATTATATGTTTGCAGCATGTGAAATTAAAATTGGATTTTAAATAACAATTTAATAGAGCACGTTCTTTGCTTTTAAAGGCAGGATGTTATGCATCAATTAAATGCTTGTAAAACATTGAGACAGTTATGTTATGACAATATAGACAACTTGTTCAGGGAATTTTAGAACAACTGTAAAGAAAATGTCATTAAAAGTAAATTATAAACTTATGCAGTTCATAACACACACCAGTCCCAAGACTAGGCAGTCAAACCTCAGTGGATTTTGCATGTAGGATATACTAGAGCTGTGGAAATGATACTCTATGTAAAGTATAGTATGCATATTGGGTATATAAGGTTTTGGGTAATGACACATATAGTAATATATGAAGCAGATCAGTGCATAAGGTTGTCCCTCTGGTTTCTGTAGCATACATATGCCTGCTTACAGTGCAGAGAACAGGCATGCAATGAAGTACAATGTAGTGTAACATGTGCACAAGGTTAACCTCCATGTGGGTTAATGTAAATACACAGATATCTAAGTAAATGTTGTGATGATTTTTGTACCACACACTGAAAAATGATTATGTTCAAACATACATTGTTATATTTTCTATGTATATCCAGATCCAGATTTACGTACTATTGAACTTGAGCGAGTGCGTAAAACCATGATGAATTGCAGGGGAGGTAAAATGAATGTCAGTGTGTGCATGCAGGGAGAATACTTTATTTTTGCTAATTTCACAAAGATACTGACCAGCGTTACTGTTACACTGTTATTAGACTTGAGCTAGGAAACCTCATCTCTCAACAATTTCTTTATCAGGGACCTACGGCAGTTCTACACAACCTTGGGAGAAATAGTTACAGGAACAGGGTAACGGCGTGGCATCATCACAGAAAAATAAACAGTGACTTTCCATGGTTGTACAATGCAGATCAACCAAAGAAATCAAAATAATGTCATACATAAAACAGCTAAAATGCCATTTTGCATGTTACATTACACTTGCTCAAATGGGGCAACTGAGAAACATCCTGGTCAGATTACAATATAATCCTCATGTGACTGATTTCCATACAGGGAATAAATATCAAATAAATTATTTAAATTGTGAAATATTTCAATTTCCTGGGACACATTTCTATTATTCAGTTTTAAGCTACGTTCCTTATTACATTGGATGAGCTTTCTCTTGACTTTCCTAATAACCAGGTGTTGGGGTTTATAAAAACGACAAGGGGACTTGTAATGGAGTTCATTGACGCTTACCAAATCAAGATGGTGTTGACTTCGGTGCACCACAGATGAGGTAACTTTGGGCTTGGCACATACAGCAGCTGGTTTCCTTTCTCTCTTCCAGCTGCTGCCGCAACCTCCACTTCACTGTGTGACAGGCTCTTCCCTGACAGTGATTTTTTTCGTAGCTTTTCTAGCCAACAACCTTGGACAGACACTGCTGTTTACTCTGAGACGTGCAGAACCTGCAGGACACATCTCCACACTGTCGGACTCAGTTCCTTCTCCATAAACAAAAGTTACCTCCATCCACACGGTAGGACTCCCACCGCCTCGTTTTCTCTGCAATCCAAGAGTTCCTTCTTGTCCTACCAGGACAAAGATCTTAAGTTTAATATCGGGGAATCTTTCAGGGCCTCGACTGGGCAATAATGCACTCGAACGGCCACTTCTCCAGCCACTCTGGCAAATGGGACGGAACTGTTCTCTGGGGGGTATGTAGTTTGACAACATCTGGAAAGCCGCAGGTTGCCTACCCCTGACCTAATTGCAGGTCGGATTCCAGGTGTTCCAGCTCAACCAGAGCTAGCAGGAACTTAGCTGCAGGGGAGCAGCTTTAAAAGTTCTACTTACCCATTGTGCAGAGCACTGATACCTAGTAGATGCCGCTGAGCAGACACTAGTAATCAGTGCCAGGGATTATGGAGCATGGCAGTGCCACAAGAGCATGGTGGATGGTGGTTGTAGGATAGCAAGAAAAAAAATAAATGGTTTACATGTTATATGTTAACTAAGTGTGGTTCACTAGGGTGGAAACCGCATCTAGTGTAAACCCCAGCTGCTTGTCTCGTTCTGCTACAAATCCCTCTCCTTAGACGTCTTGTCGGTTGGCGCAGTGTGGCACTAATATTTATATTCTATACTGTGGTTGTAGGATGTTGCAGCAGGTGAAACAATAGCACAATAAGTGCTGAGACTTTTTATTTCTGTTTGATTGTTTTATATTATTTACCTGTTTGTCCAGGCCTAAGCCTGTGTGTATTCATATCATGCTGTGTCTGAGCATAAAGGAAGTACATACACCAGAAAACCAGCCTCTGAGTCCTTTTATAACTACCCATGTTACACCACATATACATCAAGATAAATCATTGCTTTGTACCAAGCATTTCGCCCATAAAGTTTTGCTATCTATTTTGGAGGTAAGGGAAAAGTAATCTGAGAGTAATTTAACCTGGTCTTTTAGCAAAAATGTTAGGAAATAAAGGACAGAAAAACAATTTCAAAATATTGTTTTGAAGATAGTGTAAGTGAAAATGGAAACCTCTGGGTTTATATCTATTTACTTTGAAACAATAACTGAAATGTGTAAAATTGCCAACTCTGTCAAATCACTGTAGAAGCAATGTGTGCTTATAAAACGTCCGGCGTGAAAAAAAGTTATTTTTGAGTAAAAAAAAGGTCAAATGAAATGGTTTCCACATTGTGTTTTAATTTTTAAGGGACTAGGAGTTGAGAATATTCTAGTGTATTTGGGGTATATTAAGTGTTTGTGAACAGCACACTATATACTGTATTTTCTGCACTATAAGGCGCACCGGATTATTAGGCGCAGTCTCAATTATGGGGTCTATTTCTGTTCTTGACCCATACATAAGGCGAGCCATATTATAAGACACATGCTAAAACGGTAAAAAATGAGAACAGAAGCAACACTGTAAAAAAAAAACGTGTGACTGCACTATTGTACGGTTTGGTCAGTATACATAGATTGTACAGATAGTAAAAAGAAATGTATTATGAAAAAATGTATGGGAATTGTACTCTTCAGTCACACCCTAGCCTGTTCAGTCATCATTCCATTTTGCACCGCTTGTAGTTATTATGTTATCATGATAGCAAAGTGTTACCCTCAGGTTCATGACTTGGGAAGCTAACACGGAGAGGATTATGGAGGGTGTACTATTTCCCTGATCCAAAGAGGACAGGGAGCCCGGAATTGATATTTATTGTTTTCCTTCACAGTTCCCTGCATCCGTGAGATGAATAGAAGTTCTGAAATGACTCAGTCCATGCTGGTGCACTGGTTAATAGCGCAGGAGCTCGCTGCTAGTGCAAGGAGTCTTCTCATGTTTCCCAAACCCTGCACTATTTACCTGATCATACCCTGTAAAAAGAGGAAACCAGAGACTTTGTACCAAGTTTGACCTTAAGGCTTAATGAATCTTCCTCTACTGTGTAGGGACATTTGCCTTGGAGACTCACACTGGTATCAGATAAACCAAACAGATTATAATTTAGGGATAGCGATTTGAACCTGCTAGGTACACATTCAATGTTAATTATTTTAATTATGAAATATGAGCATGCCCCAAGAAGTTGCTGTACTGGGGCCGAAAATTTCTCTTGGCGACCCTGGTCATATTAGAGTATGTACCATTAATCACTGGTACACACTGCTACCGTCAGCAATGTCATGACAACTTATTCGAGCAGAATTGAATTTGTTGATGTTTCATATATGGTAACCAATCATCAAGTACATATTTTTACTATTCACAGAAATCAAATCAGCCTCTAAGGGCCAGATTCAGATTTACATTCTCATGACTTACACTCTCATGGGCAAAACCGTGTTGAATTGTAGGGGGAGATAAAATGATTGTCAGCGTTTGCATGCAGGGGGAATACTTTAAATTTGCATGTTGCACACAGATACTGACCAGCGTTACTGTTACACTGTTATTACACTTGAGCTGGAAACATCATCTCTCACCTGTAATACTGATGGTAATTAATTCCCTTTACCTCCCCTGCAATTCAACATGGTTTTACCCATGAGAGTGTAAGTAATGAGAGTTTAAATCTGAATCTGGCCCCAAGTGCTGGTGTTGGATATATTTTAGGGAAGGGGCAACAGAAATGGTTGCCAACAAATTGCATTTGAAATGAATAAGTACTAAACACAAATGGCATAGCAAACATAATCTCCAAAATCCAAAATAAGCCCTACCCCGAAAATAAGTCATATCCTGAAAATAAGTCCTACCCCAAAAATAAGACTTAGTGAATGCCCCAGGACTGGGGGCCTTGATGGGTATAAAAGCAGAACTGTTTATATAAATCTATGTTAATGTTAATTAAAATAAGACCTACCCCAAAAATAAGCCCTATGGTGTTTTTTCCCCGAAAATAAGTGTTTTATTATCAGGGAAACACAGTATCTCGTGTGGTTATAAATCGAGCCAACTCACCAAAAGGAACTGCATCTGTAAACCATACCTCCCTTCAACAAAGAGGCTGCAATAAGATGAGGAAGTTCTGCTGTGCTACGCTCAGGCGCCAGCCCTTCCCAAGAAAAAGCCACTTTTTGTAGCAAAGATTGGAGCAATTGTTAATGAAACTTCCCTAAATGACACTCCCTGCAGAGGAATTACCCTGTAGGGTAGGACCTGTGTGTCATATGTATGCCTGACTATATGTAAGCTTGTGTGCATGTACGAGTTTACTTCTGTGTGTGTGTGTGTATCTGTTTATTATTCACATATTCTTTTTTCCTTCTTGACCTAATCTCTAAAAATACATGGCTGGGTTTTTTTTTTTACTGGTTAAACATATATAGATGGGTTACTAGAGAAAATAAATAGTATTTACTCCATGACCTCGTAATCCTCCTCTTCAGTGCATGCATAGAGAGAGAAAAATGTATTTCCATTAATATCCAATTAGCTTGCAGTACTGTACAGTAATTAGAAATATTGCTCCATAATTCCCTGCCTCCACGATGATTTCTCTTTCAGGTTTCGCAGACAGTAGTGTAAACAAAACAATAAAATGATCTCCTCATTAGTAAAAGGTACCTCACTGAAAGCTTATAACTGGCCATGTACCACAGTATTCTTATATTTATTATTCTGCTAAAGGATTTGCATTAATATTAATGGGAAGCTGCATTTTGGTTTTTAAAAATGGCATTTACTTTATATTAGTGTGTATCAGATTACCTCGCTTCGGTATATTTATTAAAAACAAAAAAGTCAATAAAATAAAGTGCAAAGTTTATTATATTTTCTTCATAAAGTATTAAATATGATAGAAATTAAGAAGAGGTACAATTCTGTCACACCAACCCTGCTGCAGGAAATATATCATTGAATATATCTGGGACCTATGTATTCAACAGCCAATTATCCAATTACTTAACTGTAGAAAAGAAAGCGGATGTTGCTCATAGCAACCAATGAGATTCTAACTCTCACTTATATCAGGCAGGCCAAAAACAGGACACATAATCCCAACCCATACCGCCACCACCTGACTCACCACCCAAACACTGCTGTCTGTTTATTAACAGACACCAAACATGATAAACAGTAGAAATAACAGTGCAAGGCAACCACACAGTGCCATACACAATACAATACAACCAATACAACCATACACAATACAACCAGGACCGGTGCTCCCTCTCTTTTCCCTCCTTTATGTCGGGATGGTTGGCCACCCATCCTTCTCCTCTCTTCTTCTGTTTTGCTTCTCTTCTTATGAATTCCGACCGGGTTTCTTAAGTCACTTTGATTACCATGTTTTAATTGTGCGGGCTGTTGTTTTCTATTTCATGTGATTCTATGTACATTGTTTGCACTTGCACTATCTTCTGCCTATTGTCCATTTGTCTGGACTGTTTGCCTGGTCAATAAACTTTATTCCAAAAAATAAATTATAATAATATTTGGAATTGTAACAATTTTAGTACTATAAATTGTACCAGTGTGAATAGTAATGTTGATAGATTTAGTGATTACGGTTCATCCACACAATAAAGAACATAGACAAACTCTATAACTGTGTATTTGTTGTGTTAATGTTTCTATTATTTTTCATGACTATATTAAAAGTACTTGTCTACGATACACAATTTTTAAACTGAAGGCACATCTTATCCGCAGTAAGACGAGATGTGATGGATGTACTGTTTGCACTCTGGATTTCTTTAATACTTTGTACACTGTGAATGGTGATATGTAATCAGGTCAGAAAAGCTTTTTAATTAGTGTGGGGAATAAATGTCCTTTTGGCTTTAGAATAACAGACTGATTATAGACAAGCTTGACCTTAAAAGTACACGTTACATTAATGCTGAGATTCTGTTTATCCCATCTCTATTTCTCTACAGATGTAACGTTTATCATGGTCTAGAATGAACGTGAAATCGTGTGCTGCGAAAAGCTGTCATGTTTTTATATCATGAAATTAGAGATAATAGAAAATCCACCTGAGGAAGAGACATTTTCCTATGGGCGCTTTCATCCTGAGAGCATGTATTTGAAAAGTCAGATAACTATTTAATAACCCAGTAATTTACAACCGAAATGTATCCTGCTATCAAGACGAATAAGAGATGAATGCATTGCCAGTCATGAACAACGGTGCGAAATGTAAATACAGGGTAAAAAATCCAAAATAGAATTGCTAAACAAATACAGCCACACTTTATAATATATTGGTTTATACAGAAAAATGATATGAAACAGTAGTAAAGCTGTGAGGGAAATGCTGGTGAGTCTAATAAAGGCACCAACATTAATAAAAAAAATAATGAAACGCTAGACGGCACAGAGATTCTATAAACTTCCCCACTTCTGGATCATTATGTGATGTCGCCACATGTTGTACAGGTGTGGTGAGGCAGGTGGGATAGAGACCCTCAATGGATAAGAGAATGCAAATACCAAGAAAGATTTTCTGGGAATTTATTATGAAAGTGGGAAACTTGAGACAATTACTATACAAGTAAATGTCCTATTTGTATATGCGTATATACTATAAATCTGATCTATAATAACTTACTATCAACTAAGGCAGACAACTTAATATCAAACTCTAAACATTCATCATACACAAAGCACTATACACAGAAAACACACGGCTCTTTTGATAAGGCTTTGCCCCTAATGTTTCAAGGAAACTTTAGTTTGGTGTCACTGACATATGAATGCATTTGTATCAAGGCCAGATTTATGACTTGTGTAATCCAACTCTTGAAGCTTTCACAAGCGAGGTTCTTTATGTCCTCACTATGACTGGACAATGTTGTGAGCAGAGGTTACTACCGTGTTTCCATGATAATAAGACCTACCCCGAAAATAAGACCTACCCTAATTTTTATGAAAGCAGTCCAAAATAAGCCCTACCCCGAAAATAAACCCTACCCCGAAAACAAACCCTACCCTGAAAATAAGCCCTAGTGAATTTCCCAGGACTTGGGGGCATCATGGGTATAAAAGCAGGACTATTTATATAAATCTCTGTCAATGTTAATTAAAATAAGACCTACCCTCAAAATAAGCCCTATTGTGTTTTTTTTTGGACCAAAAAAAATAATAAGACAGTGTCTGGGAAACACGGTACCTCAAATATGCCTACAATGGTAGGAGGTGCACCCCGGGTAAGGAACAGTATATACGAAGACAAAAACACAGGTAGATACTGTTTGTTATTCAACCTGTCACAACTGAAGAGAGAAAAGAAAAATCAAATAAGCCCAAAAATCCTATAAATGTAATTTACAGTATGTTCAACATCTTGATTTAGTCTTCTGGGGTTTTAGAGTAATAATATCAAAATAATTTTCATTTCTGCTTTAGCTAGAGAAGAAAAATATTCCTGCTTTCCATGGATCCTTCACTAGTTCAAAACCTAAATCTAAAGCCAGCCATACACTATAAGAAAGTTGTTCCAATCGAAAGATTTTTTCAAGAGTGGGTAAAACCATGATGAATTGCAGGGGAGGTAAAATGAATGTCAGTGTGTGCATGCAGGGAGAATACTTTATTGTTGCATGTTGCACACAGATACTGACCAGCGTTACTGTTACACTGTTATTACACTTGTGCTGGAAACATCATCTCTCACCTGTAATACTGATTGCAATTAATTCAATTTCAATTTCCCCTGCAATTCATCATGGTTTTGCCCACTCTTGAAAAAATCTTTCGATTGGGACAATTTATCTTATAGTGTATGGCCAGCTTAAATCTAAATCTAGTATACTGGAGAATGGGAACATTTAAGAAAATAGAAGCCCCTCTACATATTATGAGATCTTCTTTCAATATAAATTGAAATGATGTATATAAAAAGTAGAAGTAACAATGATCCTTTGTGTGATGTTTCCTTTTTCAAGTATAAGACAATATCAACAATAAAGTCAGAAGAGTCTGACTGTTTCTGAATTTGATTGTCCTTCTTAAAAGTTTATATTCACTTGATATACTTATTTATATTTGACTTGATTCTTCTGACAGACCTCTTATCTCTATCTTTATTTTCTTTCCTAGATGATGTATTAACTGTAAAAAGGGAATAAAGAAATAAAACCAGGAAATATATCACCATTTGCTGGTACTTGAGAAATGTATAAGACTCATCGTATTGCACTTACACTACAGTATATTCCTCTTGGTGTATTGGTTTTGAAGCTTCCTCCTCCTCTTCCTCCTCTTAGTTGTTCACTGCTGTGTATGTCCTCAGCATCTCTTGCCCATCACAAATAAGCGTTTGGACTCCAAAAGCAATAAACACACTCTTGTATGATCCATTATCTTACACTAAAGATAATGGAGGAATATCACACTCACAGTTTCTAATTGCCAAACAAGTTAAGAAGAATACAAAAAAAATATGTTTCTTTTATAGTAACTGTGTCATGTCAGTTTAAAAATAAACCCAATAGCAAAAAGAAACGTAATCGCTTGTGGCGCTAACTATATTCACTGAAAGCACAACCCACACTCAGTAAGGTCCGCCAGACCCGCAAAAACAAGGAGAATAAGTGTAATAAAAATCAGTGTCATGGGAGCTTTCCGAGTGTTGTCTAGATATAAAGCAAATGAGTCAGACATTCCCAAAGTGAATCTGTGAAATATTGATGATAAGTCTGTGTGGGATTCTTTCTCAAGAAGACAAAAGGATAACATCAGAATGTGACCATATATTAATATATATAAGAGCACAAAACAATATAAAATAAACATGTTTAATATTTATAAAAAATATACAAAGAAAAAAACACTCCTACCAAAAATTGGGGCAGCTGGATGAGAACGACCGTCAGAGTGGTACAAGGGGAGCGCCATGCAGACACCTTGCGTGTAGAGGAGGAGGGTACTTCTACTGCAGACTGTCAACCTTTGGCGCATTTCAGGGGCTCCTCGAGCTTATTCAGAGCTATGGTTGACACACAGAAACAATCGCATTTTTATACCCCTGTGGGGAGAGGATTTTCTTCATCCATAAAAGTTCATTAAAAACATGGGAATGTATGTTTTGACTCATTGCTGACAACAAAAAACAAGCTGAAGTATATGTTTTTATGACAAAATAATAAAATTTGCATTTCTACATTTCTAATAAATCTACTGGGCGCATTGATAGCATTCTTATGGATTTTGGGGAGACCATATATTGCTGGGATAGAAGGTCACAAAAATAACTCCTTTTCTTTCTGGGTGATGGTGCCTTTCTTAAGATGTTTATCAAGCAGAAGGGTAAGATGTTAATTAAGTTAATTTATTAAGCGTTTTATAGGTGTTGGTATCATTGAGCTGTCTTAACATTTTATTCTTATAGTCGACCGTATTTAAAATAAATATGACCCACCCCCCTCTTTATAATTATTTTTTGTCCCTTAGAGTTTTGATGGCTTGGAAATGTACTGGTGGGGTTACACCTTAGTTGTTTTTAGGTCCCATTGTCCTCCAGTTGATGTTAAATTTCACCCCTATAGTCATTGGTATCTCTTTATCTTATGTTCCCTCTTTATATATGGGTGTAAATGTTTCTATTCTGACTTCTATTTACCCTTTAAATAAGTAGATGTTAATTGTAATTGTGATTGTAATTGGACATGCTGAAAATTCCTTCCATGGTTTCGATTCCCCCCACATATTTCTGATGTCCCTGATAGGAAACATAATCTTCTAAACTTCTTTGCAGTCTTTTATTATTAATTATTTGTAATGTCAAGTAAACGATTATTTGTTTACACCATTTGATATGTAGGCTAATATTATTTTCCAACACAATATATATATATATATACATTGGGGGTTATGTTTGGCTGTATGTTTTATATCTCAAGCCCAAGCCCCACCAAGGTAAAAATGTATTTCATCTTCCAGTCAGACAACAGAATAGAAAGGACACACAACATTACAATATCCCTAATTCAAGGCTTAATCCTAACAATAACAGCCCATTAATTACTACTGGAGTGGCGGGACACATCTGTAATAGGAGTTGGAACAAGATGCAGCAGAGAAGCAGCACATGGGACAGAGCAGATAAAGACTGGAGGAGAGAGTGGAAGAGGATACATGTTGTATCTCACTTCTGATGTAGCCAGATGCTGTGTGTGGAATGACTAACTGCACAATGCGAGCTTCTATTTGCTACTATTTTCAAACAAAATAATAAATATTGATTGTAGCCTAGAGGATAAGAAACTCAAACATTTCATAATGTCAATCCTGATACAGAATTACACAGCACAGATATTTTGAGGTTATTTAAGGTACATTTTATTCACTAAACTTATAGTTTACTAAGCTTTCAATTCTTAAGGTTTTACTACAAAAATAATACCTATATTTTATTATTAACATTCTGTACTGGCAAAAAAGCCCTCATCCCACTTATGAAGAGGTCCATTGTTAATAATAAAAAGAACCTAATTTTCCATCGAACACTTTGATGAAAACAGGCTTTATCACCTGATATTGAAGTGTTTAATATTTACAAAGATATGATCGATAGCAGCAGCGGAGTTTAACGCTCCACTCCGAGAGTAATAATAACGTTATGGTCAGATAGTGTTATAGGATAGGGGATTTACGCAACATACTTAAGTCTAGATTCACTATAGAATACTTAGCTTAGAGTCCAGTGATGGGCTACAGGCTTCTCATTATCCTTACCCATAAGAGCAGCTCTCAGTAAAGAGTTAAAACAAAACAAAAAAACAGTCAATCTCAATTAACTACGGGCCCCTGGCAGCTACGGGCCCAGGATTAGAAGTGAAATTGTGATTGGGAATATGACACTGAATCTGTCACTGGTTCTTACAATGTATATATGTTCTGTATGTTCAATGTGTATATGTATATATGTACAAATGTTTTCATAAATTTGAGATACTATTATTTTAAGCAGCATGAAGCTTTTCAGAATATGAGGAAATGTACAGTGTAATGTAACATAATATAATGCTCCAGTAATGTAATGCTCCAGTTATTCCAGTATATCATTTACTAACCATAATGTGTGCCTTTTACTTTTGTGTCATTAACATTTTTCTGGTCATGAACCAGAATAAAATTATACGAGTTAAAATGATGCCTGAAAAAAATACACAAAGCCAGCATTACAACACTCTCTGTCCTTGTATAGGCTTCCTGTATTTCACAGCTAGATGGATAATGAAATAGCAGGATGTATTTTCTGTATATGCAATTCTCAGAGATATCTATGTACTTGTATACAAGAGAAGTAATTGGCTGACTGTAGGTTGATAAATCTCTTAATGACGGTATCATTATCAATGTCATTATGGAGGAAGGAAATTGTTCAATAAATGTACACAGCCAGAGAAACTAAAGTCATGAACTTGCAGTGATTAAAATATCACTGAAAGGGCAGCAATCTTTAAAAGGCAAAAAGTCAAACATAGAAAACAAGTTGTCACCCAATATCATAAGATATAGTGGGGTCTAAGCAACCTCTCAGTCCTCTAGAGGACGACAAAATTGTACGGGTGTGTGTGTTCCATTCCAACAGAAGCCTGATTGACACTGTTGAAGTCTGATCAATGCTTGTTCACAAATTCTTGACCTATGATTCCTGTCTTCACACAACATGGAATGGTGAGTACTATACCGCTTAGGTTAAGGCTATGGTACAGTATGGGTTAGTCCACGGTTTGGGCTATGACTATGGTTTGGCTATTGGTATGCATAGAGTTTAGCTACAGTTAGAGCTGCTTTTAGGTTAGAGTTATGCTGCTGTTAGGTTTAAGGTCAGGGTTAGGTTATGAGCAGGTTTAGGCTACTGTTAGGGTAAGGTTGCAGTAAGGATTACTGTGTCAGGTGAGGGTTAGGTTACAGGGAGGGTTAGGCTGTAGTTAGATTTGGTTAGGCTGCAGTTAGGGTTAGGCAGGGCCGCTATCAAGGGGGGACAGCTGGGACCAGGACAGTGCGGCTGGTTTCTGGGTGAACTCCTCCTGAGCCCTGACAGACACTGTGACATCACAACATGATAACGTCACATGGGGGGCATGTCTTACCAATCTTGGCAGTGCCGGGCCCCCTATTACTGATGGTGGGCCTGGGGTTAGGCTGCGGTGAGAGTTATTCTATATTTATGGTTTGGTTGCAGTAAGGATTACTGTTAGACTTTACAAGTCGGCAGCACATCAGGAAACCCACCCTATCAGCGTAATTTGTATCGACTTTCACACATTCTTGGACTATTTTCTAGAAGTGCTTTAGTGTCGTAAAAATGATATGGATGACACAAAATAACTTGCACCACACCCAATAACTGGAAGGCCTTCAGTGAAAATAAACTGCCATAGCTGTAACCAGACCTGTTTTACCTCGAAAGAAATTCACTTACACAATTGATATTTGCTATAATAAATAACTTCATTTTAAAAATTAGTTTGTGAACTTAGGCAATGTAAGGAGTCAATATCTTCATAATGACAACATGGTTATCTACATGTATAGAGCAAACTTGTGTACACGCGATTGGGCTATCCTGTTGATAATGGTTCCAGTAATTTTATAGTGTAGATGTTGGACTATTTTGTAGGAACACTGACCAAACGGTACAGTATTGCTACGAAGTATTGAGATTTGTACTTCAGTACTTTAGATTTGTCCTCCACTGTGCCAATGTCACGATTCCTGTGCTACATTATGTCTTTTTACCTCTCACTTCCACCTTTATTCCTGTCAGCGCAAGAGGTTCTACACTTTTCTGGCTCCCAGTATTTTGCTCATCATATTCTGGTCATTGTATCCTGCTCATCATATCCAGTGATCTGTCATCACATGTTTCCTTAATAATTTTTAAAGTTCCAGTCTCTCTGCAATCACTGTATTATGCATTCTGTTCCTGTACTGTGCCTAAATCCAGGTCCCTGTCTCCACGTCACAGAACCAATTCAGAGGCCCGCGACCTGCCACTAGACAGACCCAAGTCCATCCCCACATTCAGGGGCTCTGTTGAAAATGTGCCTGGTGAGTTACACTCTGTTCTGGTGTGGTCTGTAGTAGAACCAGTGTGAGGCTTGCAGTACAATAGTCACTGTCTGTAGTGATAATGGTGTGACATAATGAGATGAAATAACAAACTCTGATGAGATAAATAGCCTGGACTTTATTACATTCTGTATCAAGGTATAAGTATTTATAAATATTCCAGATAATTTAGTGATTCCATGTGATTAATATCTTAATTACCATATATACTCGAGTATATGCCAAGTTTTTCAGCCCAAAAAAATGTGCTGAAAAAGCCCATCGGCTTATACTATACAGGGCAAGATTTATCACAGAGGCTGCAGCATATTTCCTCACCTCTCTAACGCTAGCTCCAAATAGCATTATCTGTTAGAAGCCAATGATAAGCAGCAGCAGTGTCTGGACCTGACTAGTGTGTGTTAAACCATTATACATGAGCACTAAAAATCTAAAAAGATCACTGGCACCAGCCAACCTTACATTGCACCAGCCTTCCGATATCTCGTCTTCCATGTGGTTGAATGGGAAATATCCGAGTGACCCAACTGTAATGCAATGATTATGTTAGATCTGAAGACCAATGATAAGCAGCAGCAGTGTCTGGACCTGACTAGTGTGTTTTAAACCATTATATATGAGTACTAAAAATCTAAAAAGATCACTGGCACCAGCCAACCTTACATTGCACCAGCCTTCCGATATCTCGTCTTCCATGTGGTTGGATGGGAAATATCCGAGTGACCCAACTGTAATGCAATGATTATGTTAGATCTGAAGACCCAAATCGGATCTTAGAAACTTCCCATTGTGCAAATGACGCCTAGTAAATGAAAAGGCTGGGCTGGCATTGGTTGGGGAGGGGGGGATGGATGGGGGAATGGATGGCTACTATCCCAGGACAGAGAGGGGGACTGGAGCTATGACTTATGTTGTGCTGCATGCCAGAGCTCCCAGGCCCCGCTTTCTGACGGCAGCCCTGTTAAAAGGACATACTTTTTCCCATAAATATATTTAGCCCACATAATGGCTGATATTACAGTGTTTGTAACAGATGCACTTTATGAAACCGTTATTTCTAAAGAATGTTGTCTCGTAATATTCATAGTTATTAGTTATTGTGTTTTGTGAATTAAATGTATTTTTCTCGTATTGCTGCATCTTCATATCCTGTATGTATAGCGGATCGGCATGCATGGTAATGAATCACTTCCTATTAATAACACTAATAGGCTTGCTGACCCTGAAGGTCCGGCTGTCCTTCTTACTGCACTTTCTAGTCTTTACATTCTGCATTATTGATTAAAGGCTTCTCTTTCTCTGCTAACTGATAAGTAGGATTTCAGTAATCCAAGATGCTCCGTCTATCTCTTTGGTCTCAGAGTGAAACAGGGTATTTAAATGTTACCGGGCTCTGTCCCAATGCCATGTCAGAGATGATATCATGGTATTACAAAGACCTGGATATTGTATACTGTCTCGATGGTAGACACTTACATATTTACTATATCGCTATAGTTGTCTATAGCGATATCAAAGGTCTGATGCAAGTTACATGTTTGTCACAATTACATCTGAACAGTATTAAACTCACTGTGTTCAGATATACATTCTTACAGCATAATCAGATACTTTCAGGGCCAGATCCACCACCCGACTAAAAGGGTTGCACTCCTGGGCCTATATTTACTAAGCAGGGAGATTGCCCATAGCAATCTGATTGAATCTGATTGGTTGCTATGGGCAACATCCCCACTTGTTAATCTCTCTGCAATGCCCCTGCTTAGTAAATTTAGGCCCTCGACAATGTCAAGGCACCGTGTACATGTGCCATGGCAGCCACAGTGCAATGCGTCATATCACTCGCTACCAAGAGCGCACAGCAGAATGTGGTGGAAAGTGAACATATGTAAGTAAATATTTTAATACTATTTTAAGGGGCCGATTTAATTCCCAACAAAGACAGGAAAAAGCTAGTTGCTTGCATTGTCTCTTCTATTACAGTAGGGAAAATTTGTGTCTTTTATATGCGGCTCTATGGCGCCCCTATAAGTACAGGACATATAAGGGGGTAAGGGCAGTATAGGATAGATAAAGGGGCGATAAGGGGGCTATATAAAATTGATATAGGGGGAGAAAGATTGATAGGGGGATTGATAAAGGAAAAAAGATTGGGGGAGGAATAATAGCATACATATAAGGGGGAAATAGGATGACCATGAGCATTCAGTGGAGGAGCAGGGCATTCAGAGGGAGTCAGGAGGATATGGCCATACTGTATGTCATACACTTTTATCCGGCCCTGGGTGCCTGCAAGGACACCAAAACAAATGAAAAAATGTCCCAGCATGAAATTAAACAATTTAGAGATATGCTTTAAACACACATATTTGCAGCACTATATAAAGAAACCATGGAAAATGTTAGCAGTCTAATATCAATTGTCATACATATTGACTGATAACAATAAGATCATTTAAAAACAAGATAATAATATCGCCATGTGCATGAATAAGAACATGTAAATGCCTTATTGAATTTATTTTTATATTCAGTTTACCAGTTTAGAGTTTTCATGGATTAATTTCTCCTAGCCATAGAAGGTACTCTCACTCCCCCTAGTGGCAGCAATCAGTAGATGCACTATCAAAGAAGAAACCCAAGAAAATGAATAAGATTTTGGATGTCTGTAATCATATATATATGCTTACCTTTCACGTGAGAAGACATAGAGAGGTGACACTTTATAATGTTCCTGAAATAATGATTTGCTGCTGGATTTATCCCAAAAGCATTATGATATGCTGTTGCACCATGCTGTCATTATTACTGTCATTATTGACAGTAGCCACTACTGGCTACTAACAACCAGTGGTATGTGGACCACTGTCTTGTGGTATGCAGGACACTGAGATAGTTTGGAATGAGGTACATATGTTAGAATTATTTGTGATTTAACCACTAGCATATATAAAAAATTAATCTGAAAATGATTACAAAATGATTCAATATATTTTTGGATTGGGTATGTATCTACATGATAATGTCACAATTATATAGATATACAAAAGAGAAGAAACATGTAAAAGAACTAAGGAGTTCATGTTCTAATAGCAGAACCGTAACAAGGGAAGAGGGAGGGATGTACAGTAGCTAAAAAAGGCAATTCAATAGAGGGTGAAGAGCCATGTGGCATTATGTGTGGCCAAGATGTCACGGTAAGATAAATTGTATCCAATCGAATGATTTTTCAAGAGTGGGCCAAACCATGTTGAATTGCAGGGNAGGNNAATNNNATTANTTNCAATCAGTATTACAGGTGAGAGATGGTTTTTCCAGCACAAGTGTAATAACAGTGTAATAGTAACACTGGTCAGTATCTGTGTGCAACATGCAACAATAAAGTATTCTCCCTGCATGCACACACTGACATTCATTATACCCCCCTGCAATTCAACATGGTTTTGCCCACTCTTGAAAAATCTTTCGATTGGTTACAATTTATCTTACCGTGTGTACCCAGTTTTAGACAGCCCTCCATTTGAAAGTATGCAATATTGAAGTGGTCGGACTACCATAGGAAACCATGGTAGCCTCGTACCATAGTATCAGTAACAGGAAAAGGCTGGCCACCCTTTTATTCAAATATATTAAATGTGTGCAAGTGTATATATATTTTCTAGGGCAGCCCTAGGTTTGTGGGGCTCTAGCACAGCCATTTCAGGGGATCTACATGAATGTTTCCCGGTTCCCCAGCAGGCCAGTCCAATGCTGGTGGTGTAGGCGCAGGGCCCGAAACGGCCTCCTATAACACCTAGAGAGAGCCTCACAAATTTTGGGCAATTGTGTAAGTAATTACCCAACTCTGATAATTACTATGAAGGGTGGGGCTTATTTACATTAAACCTCGCCTATCCACAACAAAATCTGCTTTTTTCAGGGGAAGGGCTTTGGGTACGATTTACATAAATCATACCCTCTGCCCAACCCCCATGCTAAGTGAGAAACCAAAAATGTGTAACCCTGATTAATACCCAGTATATATATATATATATATATAGGTGTTACATGTTACACTATGTGGACGTGTAATATCCTGCGTGTCCCTTAGAGCAGGTGTGGGCAACCTGCGGCCCTCCAGGTGTTGTCAAACTACAAGTCCCAGCATGCTTTGCTTGGTATCAACTATGTCTGTGCAGTTAAAGCATGCTGGGACTTGTAGTTTGACAACACCTGGAGGGCCGCAGGTTGCCCACCCCTGCCTTAGAGGCAGCCTTAGGTATTTGTGTGTCATTACCATGACCTGCCACTAGGGGTTGCTGTTGGACTGTGTCATTATTAGTTAATTAGCCAGCCTTCCTGGTTATATAAGATTACCCCCTGTTCATGCTGCTGGTTATTACTTGATTGTTCTTCTCTGTTTACCTTCTTACATGTGGCCTTTTCCAGGTAATTGTACTTGTGGTCAGTTTGTATCTCTGTACCATGATTTTACTTGTATTTTGGTTACCTCTGGCTTGTACCATTGTGTCTAGTGTTTTCGGTTAGTTCATCTGTGTATTTTGTTGTATGCCCGGTCGTTGTTTTTTGCACCTGTTCTCTGTATCTATTATATATGTTTCTCATGTTTCCCAATAAACAGTTGTTCTTGTAATTCTGTGCATTGTTTTGTCTGTTGTGTTTCATTAACACACCTGAGGCTGTGATAGACCTGCTATGTGCCTATCCCAGAGTGAATCAGCCCAACAATCTCTCCAATATATAGGAAAGGAGACTATGCCCCAGTTTTGAGGATTGCCATAACAACTACATTTAACCCATAAACTTTTGCTGCAATCACATGCTTGTCCACAAGGTGGCACTATACAGAAGTCTTAATGGGAACTGTTTTAAAGATTGTGCGTTGGTACACAATGAGGTTTCCCCTGACATTGGGACATCATTGACCTTTTAAAACTAGGAGCTCCTAAAGGCCAAATCAGGCGACTGAGTGTATCTAAGCCAGCTAACAAGACTATGCAGCTTCAGAATTCAGTGGAAATCTGGGGCATACAAGTGCTGGCATGCAGCACCCTGGGGGGAGATGATGAGTAATGAACTGTATAGAGTGTAACACCCAATCTTTGTTACAATCCGGTTTTACATTTTGAGGAGTGTAATTATTACACAATGTTGTGTAATAAGATAGTTGTATATAATAATCTGTGTATTAATAAATGGAGTAAGCAACCAGTGTGTGCAGTTTCCCCATGCACAAATACCCATTCTGGGGGCTATTGATATAAAGAGGGTAGTTTGTGCATAGTTTTAGTAATATAAATTCCTAAGTATTAATCTTTTCAAGATAGAATCAGGGACATGGAAATGGAAGACTTCTGTTCTTTGAGTGTTAATGTTATAACCCAAGTGGAGGCCATACTCCGGCCTTTTCTTATGTATCGCAGGTAGAGACGAAGGAACAGAAGATCATCTGCATATAGGGATTTTATGAGACCATATACCTTCCGAAATTCCACAAAGCAGAGCGTTAGCACGAATGTGAACAGCCAGGGGTTCCATCTGGAGCACAAGATTTTAGTGGGGACAATGGGCAGCCCTGTCTAGTCCCATATCTAATAACAAAAGGAGACAATGTAGCACCATTTATTCTGCAGTCAACAGCATTGACCAGGGAATTCCCATGTGAACGGGCTGAGCTGTGCGCCCCTGCAGATCCCCAGCGATTTGCCACGACGTCCTCTGAAAGGGGTAGAAGTTTAACAAAACACACAACAAAGCAAACAGAATACATGCACATAAGAAACGGAAAAAGATAATAAACTAAAGAAAAAAACAAAACAATTGTGTACTAGAGGCTTTTTTTTTTTTAATTTGTATAAAACATTACATTTGTAAGCATTAGCGGACATTAAGGTTTTACAATACAATTATAGCTTGGAATAGATTTAATGAAGATTTTGTTGTTCCGATAACCATGAATTTATTTGAACCCATCGTAACTTTCCAGAACCAAACCAGTCACATGAAAATTCACATTTTATTTTATATTTTAAAGCCCTGAGTAATAAGGGGTACGTCTAGCCATCACTGCATACTAACTCATCACACGTTCCTTACAAACTGATAAAGGTAAATAAACATATGCAAAACGCATAAAACACAGGCAGCGATGGAGAAGCTGAGAGAACGGCTTCGCGCTGTAGAGGAAGCCTTGTTGTGGACAAACCAGCGGCCACAGCGTATAACCATTACATACATACATACATACATAGATATAGATATATATATATATATATATATATATATATATATATATATATATATATATATATATATATATATATATATAAATATATATAACATTACATATATATATATACATTATAACGGTTAGCGTAACAAGGCGACTGCTCCC
>JABWIB010005164.1:18276-30526 GCA_016617825.1 Platyplectrum ornatum
TACTCTTATATGGTGAAAATACACAGAGTATATTAAGAGGTGGAGCTACGGGAGAAGTTGAGATTCCAGCAGCAGAGGTTGTGAGAATTGGATCGTTGTTGGAGAATAAGAATACCCACTCACTCATGAACTGAACTCTGTTACTGGACTGTGTTTATGTTAAAGATTATTATTGCTGTAGGAGATATTTGATATATTTATCATCTAGATTGGCGCATTGTGGGGAGACTTTTCTTTGCATTTGTATATGTTTCCAAGAATGTCAATTGATCAGTTTGTTTATAGATAGTGGTTCCACACTGCATAGTAAATACAAGAGGTAATATAACTACAAATGTAAAACATGTTCTCACATTATTAAAAGATTATGGGGTATATACTAAGCTGTGAGATTGCAGTGAGATTGAGAAGTGGGAATGTTGCCCATGGCGACCAATCAGATTCGAGTTCACATTCTCCAGTGTGTAAAATGAAACTGAGAGCTTGGATCTGATTGGTTGCTATGGGCAACATCTCCACTTTCCATTCTCACTGCAATCTCTTAGTTAAAAGTCTAACTATTCAGCCACAGTATATGTAATACATGATACGTATGATGAGATATTGTCTCCTATTATGGAGTAAATAAAACAGTTATCTGCATTTAGTCTAATGACTTTTCCGTTGAGTAATGCAGAAATGACATCCTTTTAGTACAGAAATATGAAATCTTCAACACTCCAGGGGCTAGATTTACTACAGTCCAGAAAAGGAAAATGGAGATTTTGCCCATAGCAACAGTAGTATGTAGAGTATATCTTTTCCACAATTTATGAAGCCTAAGCCTGGAATTAAACCTTCCAGCATACCATACAAAGCACCTAGGGCTAAATTTACTAAACTGTGAGAATGGAAAAGTGGAGATGTTGCCCATAGTAACCAATCAGATTTTTTCTGACATTCTCTAGTATGTAAAGAAAGTGAGAGCTAGAATATGATCAGTTGCTACGGGCAACATCTCCACTTTCCTATTCCCGTCCTAGAGTGCTGCTGGTAAATATGGCTAAACAATATCACTTTGCATAAGAACACAGCACATTATGTTTGGCAATAGATTCAGTAATGTAATGTTTAACATTTTGTATTAATTTGAAACTTTAACCATATTTATGACGATACATAAATTATAAATGATCAGACCCAAACGCAACACTGAGAATTTTATTTTATGTGGCTCTATAAGAAAAAGATGAGATAAATTACGCACAAAGTGCATTCTGGAAGGCAAATCGCAGTCAGGCCCATTGACTGATCTTGAACTAGTTATATAACTATATAATAAGTAGAGAATTCTTACTAAGGGCTTGTTTAAACAAGAACTTTTAAAAAATGTACTCATTTCAGGAGTCACATGAAACATAATACCTGCGGTTTTTACTGTAAACGTAGAACACTTTGGGCTAAATTTACTAGGCTACTGCATAGAAAAAGTAAAGATGTTTCCCATATCATTCTTCAGTATGTAATAAGGATAATATGTGCCTGCTAAAATCATATTTCTTATTAATCCTCAGACCTGTAGAAAGTATGAAGATTGAGTTGCATTATACTATAATGCATAATAATTAGACACTGACACGTTTTCTGCATATCACAATTTTTACTTCTCACGTACACTACATTATTTCTCTTAATATTTATTACCTTTTTTTTAATTCTCTATTTATACTAATTCCATCTATACAATTTATATCACTGTATACAATTTATATCACTCTCACCTTTGTAAAGATGATATACTTCAGCAGTGGTGGGATTCAGCAGGTTCTCGCTGGATCTACGGAACGCTTCCTAATGGTGCTAATGGTTCTTAGAACCGGTTGCTAATAAATGCCAGCTGCACTCATTAATCATAGATATTCGGCACAATGTGCACTCATCTCTGCCAAGCGTCCAGGTAACAGCCGGGACTCTGCAGTACTGTGCTAGCTTTATTATCTTCTTAAAATTTACATAAATCTATTTATGTATTTCAGAATATCAGTAGTCTTGATCTACTTCAGCAATTATAAGGGTTAATTGAAATCTGGTAGACCTGAGTTTTGTTTTTTCGTTTTATGTAAATAAAAATTCCATTTTGGCCCTGATCGCAGATGGAAAGAGGTGGGTTTGGGTGGAGTCAGGGCATGGCATGGGTGGGGTAAGGGAGGGGCTTGGATGGTGCCGTTGGGCATAGAACCTGTTGTTGATTTATTTGAATCCCACCACTATGCTTCAGCCTTTCCATACCATCCAGATCCCTGCACCACCTCGCATTTAAACAGAAACAGTGCAGAAATCTTAAGGTAGGGTTTTGCATGCAGATTCCCCCCTTACATACAGGAATCTGTATAGTGTCTGTCACTAAACACTTAAGTGAGTGTAAAATTCACAGAATGCTGGAATTGCTTAAGTTAGCATCATGATCCAAACATGATGCCATGTTTTATTCTCAAAAGGTCTTTACTAGTTGTTTCTTCTGAATCTGAATCTTTTAAATTGTTGGTACTATTGTTTTTAAGTGTTTCTAGGTTCATTAGGGCCTAAATTTACTACTAAATTTATTACCAAGCAGGGTGATTGCAAGGAGTTTGAAATGTGGGGAAGTTGCGCATAGCAACTAATCAGATTCTCCAGTATGGAAAATGAAACTGAGAACTGAGAATCTGATTGATTGGTTTTATATCTCCCTGCTTAGTAAATTTAGGCCTAGGTGACACAAATGGTTGTAAACCGGTTTTATATTAATAAGACCGAATGCATTTAGCCTGAGGGATAATAAATGCCAGGCTGGGACCCTGTGNCCCTCCTCCTNATCTCCCCTCTATTCTTTTGGGGATTTTATCTGACCATAGGAGGGGAGCCAATGGGTTTCTTAGCTAGAGGGTGGGGGTGGGCAGGGTTAGGGTATAGGATATATATAGACCCGGTTTGCTGGCAGCCATTATCTTTTCCACAGGATTTTCTTCAGGAGAGACCCTGCTGGGATAAGTACTGGTTCATATTCTGATGATTCTGCTTTTGGTTCCCCTTTTCTCTCACCTTCCTCTCGTCTCTGCCCCCCCCCCCCGCCCCCGTTGTTTTTGTCGTTCTTCTATCTCCCACTTTTCGTTTTTCACTCTCCTTCTTTCCCCAGCTTTTTCCCGTCTTTCCTTTCCTTTCCCCTCTCTGTGGCTCCGGTGTTCCATGGATTGTCACCTGCTATCGGAGGTATCCAGGACTCCGCCATATACGGTGAGTACTCGCCAATACTTTTCCCTTCTTTGGTGGGTAGGGCTGACTCCCCTTCCAGGTTGTCCCATAGGTCCGCTGCATCCGTCGGGTCCCGGGCTGCTTCTCTCCCTGCTCAGTCTAGGGTCCCCTCCCAGTCGTTTGTGTCCGCACCGTTCCTCTCGGTCCCGGGTGCTTCTTTGNAGGCCCCTGTGCAATACATGCTTATGCCGGTAGTGCCCAAACTAATACAGCCTTCGTCCCCTATCCAGTGGGGGCGAGGTGGGCCATGGCAGGATCACAGGACCCTCCTGCCCCAGCCCGCTGTCGAGATAGCTGCGCCCAAACGGTGGATGCTGACCTTTCCTGTGTTCCAGGTACATCTGCAGGACACCTTGCCACTCCCGAGGTGTCCCAAGGCCCTGAGCCGGAGGAGGTCCCTGGCCCGTCCGGTCTGCAGAGAGTGGATGAGGAGCCGGAAGACTTCGGGGACGGTGAGTGCCTTTCTCAACACTTGACCGACTTGTCTGACAATGACTCCCAGGGGTCTTCCTGCTACGATTCGGATTCGCAGATCGATCCGAGAAAGATCATGCAGCTCCTGCGGAGGAGCTTGGCTAACAAATCCCGCTCTGCTCCGGGCCGTAGCAGGGGGGCTCGGGCGCAGGTTCGCCCCCCCCCCACTCACGAGTGCGCTAACTCCGAGGTCACTTGGGACATCCGCCCCTCCATCCGCGCGCGCATAAAAGTGGGTTCTTATGTGGATATGTTTACGGTAACGCAGACAGGCAGAAAGGCACTGCGCAGGGCGCTAGCGAAAGGGGGTATTGGAGAGGAAGCTCATAAATCTTTTCATAACTGGCAGGTGAATTTTTGTGTATTTACGGCGGCATACCTGGACAGTCGCCCCTCTGAATACGCGGCACCCTGGGCGTATCTGCTGCTCATACTAGATTTGGTGGCTACTGCGCGGCCTGGTGCTTGGTTAGAGTATGATGAGCGTTTTCACAAACTGCGTCACGGGGCTCCTTCCATCCCTTTTGGCGTGAAAGACATTGAAATCTGGATGAAGGTCACGCAAATGCCTGCCCCTCAGCCTAACCCCTTCTCCTTTCGCCTTCCCATGCAGCGTTTTCCCTTCCCTGCTAATTCAGCGAGAGGCAAGTGCTTGCCTGCCCTTCTCCCTTCACCGCTGCTCCCCGCCCTTTCCCCAAGGCCCCTGCTCAAGGCCCCCTCCCCCGTCCGCCTGCGTGAAATGCTCCCGTGGTTGGCTGCATACCCCCTAAGGGATGCGGCGTCCTTCCTTTCCTCGGGTTTCCAGTTGGGTTTCGTTGTGCCGGTTAGGGGGGTGGTTATTACGGGTTCCCCTCGCAATCTCCGTTCTGCCCGTCAGTTCCCGCGCCAGCTTTATGAGAAAGTCATGGGTGAGGTTCGCCTGGGGAGGATGGCCGGTCCTTTTCGGCATCCTCCTTTGGCCAATCTTGTCCTGTCCCCTATAGGTCTCGTCCCTAAAAAGTCCCCCGGCTCCTTTCGTCTCATACAACACCTGTCTCATCCCCCTGGTTTCTCGGTTAATGACGCCATCGATGCGGCGGCCTGTGCGGTTGCCTATCAATCCTTCGAACAGGCGCTGGAGATGGTGCGCTCCAATGGGGAGGGCGCCCTTATGGCTAAGCTGGATATAGAGTCGGCTTTCCGTCTCTTACCGTTACATCCAGATTCTTTCCGCTATATGGGTTTTAGACTAGGGATTCTTTGTAGATCTTTGCCTTCCCATGGGTTGTTCCATCTCCTGCGCTTTTTTCGAATCCTTCAGCTCTTTTCTGCACTGGTGTGTGGCTGAGGGTTCAGGGGTCGCATCGGTGGCGCATTACTTGGACGATTTCGTCTTTGTGGGTCCAGCCGATTCCCCGGTTGGCTTCTCTCTTACGCCTCTTCTCTCTTTGCCCAGTTCGGGGTGCCAGTTGCTCCNGACAAAACCGAGGGCCCCTCTACCTGTCTTTCTTTCTTGGGCATAGAAGTAGATACTGTAGCCGGCGCTTGCAGATTGNCCGCGGACAAGATTCAAAAACTACTGGCGCTGCTATTGGATTTGCATAAGCGCAAGCGAGTTATATTGCAGAAGGTTCAGTTGCTATTAGGCCTCCTCAACTTCGCATGTAAAGTTATTCCCTTGGGCAGGGTGTTCTCAAGACGTCTCGAGAGGGCCACTGCGGGGGTTCGTTTACCTCATCATTTCGTTCCCCTTTCTAAAGCAGTTCGCGAGGACATGTGGGTCTGGGTTCAGTTCCTGCAGTCTTTTAATGGGGTCCGGATCTGGCAGACGCCCGTCGCATCCAATGTCGAGGTGGAGCTGTTTACGGATGCGGCGGGCTCCACCGGCTTCGGTGCCTATTTCCAGGGAAGCTGGTGTGCTGCCCCCTGGCCGTGCGACTGAGTCGCAGCCGGCCTGAGTCGCAGCCGGCCTGACTGCCAACTTGTTGGTTCTGGAGCTCTTTCCGATTGTCGTCGCCATAGAACTCTGGGCGCCGGAGCTGCGGGACCATAGTATCGTTTTCTGGTGCGACAATCTGGGGGTGGTCCAGTCCATCAATCGGCAGAAGTCCTCCTCTCTGTCTGCCATCGCGTTGCTGCGTCGCCTAGTGCTGCGCTGCCTGGAACATAACATCACGTTCCGGGCTCGTCATGTCCCTGGGGTGGATAACAATATCGCTGATGCGCTCTCACGTTTTCACTGGCAGCGTTTTAGGGATTTGGCGCCGCAGGCATGCGCAGTCGGGTTACCTTGCCCTTCTACTCTTTGGCAGATTGCGCTGCAGGCCTAGAGACGTTGGCGAATAACTCCTTGGCCCCTTCCACATTGCGCACTTACCAGCGGGCCTGGAGNGACTGGGCTCAGTTCAGCAGTGGCCCCAGACATGCCGGTAAGTCGGATTCAGAGAAATTGCTTGTTTTCATGTGGCGAGAATATAATCGGGGGAGGTCTAGGGCATCATAGGGCTGTCCTACTTTGCTAAGCTGCGCGGGGGCGTTGATTTTACGAAGGCTTTTATGGTAGGCAGGGTTTTGCGCGGCTGGGCTCGGGTGCGTCCCCGACCGGAAGATGCCAGGCGCCCCATCGACTTGGAGCTTTTGAGTAGGTTGGTGTCGGTGGTGCGTCTGGTTACATCGAGTGCCTACGAGGATAGCCTCTTCNCCGTGGCTTTCTCGTGGGTGTTCTTTGGCGCCTTCCGAGTCTGCGAGCTGGTGGCCACCGGCAAGTTGGCGGTGGACTCCGGTATGCTGCGACGTAAGGTGGTGTTCTCTGCCTCCTCTATCGCTTGTAAAGTACATAGGTCCAAGACCGACCAGCTGGGCAGAGGCCGGTGGGTTACACTTTTACCCCATCACTCTGCTTCCATTTGCCCACTTGCGCTTGCTCACCGTTTTTTGTCTTTTCACCCCACCGCTGGCGCGAACTGGCTGATTCATGAGGATGGTTCTCCCCTTACACGTTTCCAGTTCGCCTTCGTTCTCAGGCGTGGTTTACAGGAGTTGGGTATTGATAGTTCTAAGTACGGTACGCACTCCTTTAGGATAGGTGCGGCGACTTCCGCCGCCGCAGCTGGCCATTCNTGTTCTTTGGCGCCTTCCGAGTCTGCGAGCTGGTGGCCACCGGCAAGTTGGCGGTGGACTCCGGTATGCTGCGACGTAAGGTGGTGTTCTCTGCCTCCTCTATCGCTTGTAAAGTACATAGGTCCAAGACCGACCAGCTGGGCAGAGGCCGGTGGGTTACACTTTTACCCCATCACTCTGCTTCCATTTGCCCACTTGCGCTTGCTCACCGTTTTTTGTCTTTTCACCCCACCGCTGGCGCGAACTGGCTGATTCATGAGGATGGTTCTCCCCTTACACGTTTCCAGTTCGCCTTCGTTCTCAGGCGTGGTTTACAGGAGTTGGGTATTGATAGTTCTAAGTACGGTACGCACTCCTTTAGGATAGGTGCGGCGACTTCCGCCGCCGCAGCTGGCCATTCGGATGATTCCATTCGGGCCCTGGGTCGATGGAAGTCGTCGGCCTTTCGTAAGTATGTTAGGTTACAGAAGTGATTGTATTATCTGTTTGTTTGTTTTGTCCGGGACGGCGGGCAGTCTCGAGCAACCCTAGACTTTGTCGCTTGCCTCCGGGGGGCACTGGGGCTTTTCTTCCCTTTTTCCTCCCAGAAAGGCGCCATGATTGGCCTGTTGGTGTCCTTGGAGGTTTTCGGGAGTTGTTCGTCTCAGTTGGGANCTTGCTCGGGGTTGGCCGCCATTTCACCCCTTCCCCCTCCCATCTTTCTTTTTCTGTTTTGGTAGTGCTTGACGTTGCTGATAGGGTGTGGTTTAGTGACGCGGTACATTTAATTATATTTCTTCCCTTACGACAGGTTCGTCTGGCTGCCCGCGTCCAGTGTGGATAATGGGCCACTCATTTGTGTATTGGGCAGGTAGGCACTTCCATTCGCACATTCGCCCCGGGTGGGAAGCAAGCGGGTCTGTCCAGTGGTTGGGTATTCGGGGGCTGCGCTGGGAATCCCTCTTGGACTTTGTAGTATACTCCATGGAGCAATGGGGGGGTCCCACACGTGCTCATTATTCATGCCGGGGGTAACGACCTCACGAGCCGGCGGTCATGTATACTCACGGGACACATCAGGCGGGATCTAGCTACTATTCGGTTTTGTTGGCCTCATCTCCTGCTGTTCTGGTCACACATCATCTCCAGGAGGGTGTGGCGGGGTGCTAGCAATGTTCCACGCATAGAGAGGGCTAGGGCCAAATTAAATGCTGCAGTCTCCAGGTATTTGCTTTCCATTGGGGGTTTCGTGGTGCCTCATCCCAATATCCGTTTTGATGTCCCGGAGCTGTATAGGCACGATGGGGTCCATCTATCCCCAGTGGGCATGGACCTATTTGTGGGTAATTTGCTTAGCGCACTTCCTTTCTTGGCGTAGGTGGCGGGCGCGCCGGGGTTAGGGCCCGTTGCGCTGTGGCGGTAGCANTGGGGGCAGGAGGTTAATCAGTTGGCGCAATTTGTTATGGTTAGTATTATGTGGTCTATGTTACAGTAGTTTTAGTTAGTCCAAATTGGGAGTCAAGCTCTTGCGGATGGTCCCGTGTTATGACATCCCATTGTTAATGGGTTTTTGTCATCCTGGATTGTTGCTCTTAAAGCATTTAGATTAGTTAGAAGACCACTGGTTAGGCGCCTGGTTTTTCAGTTAGGCCTTAGGTAAGTTCATTAGCAAACACTTGCCCCCACTGCTTTCTGGCCACCTTAACTAAATGGCAAATACTGATGCCATACAATCTAAATTCTATAGTCATCAATTACAATATAATTTCTAATTAGGTCCAATTCAATAAATAGGTGTCCCATTTTTTTTTAAATGCCAAATGCTGTGTCAGAGTCTTTATTTGTGTACGTGTCAATTATTGTGTCCAATTATTGTCTCGGATGGGGGGAATGGGAGACGGGGCGCGGGTTGTCAGCCGTTTGGCAATTTATATGTACAATAGACGTATATCTGCCATATATACCTCAATCCCTCATACACAAGGCTTAGCAGTCTTGTGTGAAGTTTGGGGATTGGTGAGGAATTAAAAAGCTTTGTTCTTGATTGCGCCCAATTTGTACTGGAAGCTAACTATTTTACATCCCTGGATGTTTTCTATCTCCAAATATCGGGTACAGCAGTGGGCACTATTTTCACTCCGAGAATATGTGTATAACAACTGGTCCACCCTGCCCATTGCCTACTTCCAATGGTATATAGACATTCTATTGATTTGGAATGAANCCGAGGAAAGCTTTAACAAGTTTGTAACAAATTGAAAATTGAATATCTTGATCTGATTCTTGAAGGCGTCTAAAGCACTGGAAAAATATGCACTTTGATGTTCTTAAAAGAAGTTGAAGCGTACAGCTATCTTGACTTTGGTAGTTGTCATTTATAGTAGTGGAAACCAAACATTCTGTATTTGCAATTCGTAAGATTGCGTAGAAACTGCTCTGAAATTACTGGAAGATTCCTGGAAAGGAACTATCCCTTACCACTGGTAGAGGAAAGCATCAGTCGTGCTAGGAATCTAGATAGACGCCCACTTCTAAGTAATGAAAAAGAGAGAGTACAGTCATAGAGGGGCATTTTTTGTACCTTTTTGACAAATTGTAATGGAGCAGGATGTGAGATCAAAAAAAATCATCTGTAAACACTGGGGAATTTTAAAGTTGGATTCCATACTGGGCCCTCATTTACAAGAAAAGCCAGACATTATATACAGGAAAAAACAGAAAAAAAGTCACGCCCCAAGCTTATTAAAGCATGATATGGATGAAAAAAGGAGATGTATCGACATGTTCTTTAAAGGAAAACCTTTAAAAATTCAAAAAAATTTCAAAACATTTTCAATAAAAAGTTTTGCAAATTGTAATACTTCACATGTCTACCTTCTGGAGTTTCCTTGCGGCCTCTGTTATACAGGTGAGACGAAACGCCCCTTTAAAATNAGGATGCTAGAACATCCTGAGAAACATTACCAACAAAGTCCAGAACCATAGCATCCCAAGGCATTGAACACAAGCTCATAATTCTAACAATGCTGGACTCCGGGCTAAAGTAATAGAAGTGGTCCACCTGGACAGTAGAGGGGGAGATAGACTACTACAACTCTCCAGGAGGGAAACTTATTGGATACATGTTCTCTGACCCCCATGGCCTAAATGATGGTTTTGATCTAATTCCCTTTCTATGATTGGATGTCCCTAAATGAAGGCTTTAGGTGTATGTTAATGGCTATTTGTACTTATTGGTATTTCTGTATCTATACATGCATTCCTCGCACTGCATGACATCCATTCCAGCTACTCTGTAACATCAGGTAAAGTGTTTACTGGATCTTACAGTGGTGCTATAGCCCCTGTGACAGGTTGACTGCACTCCGAAGGGAGAGTGCCCCGCTTCTTCCCCCCGCCTCCCCTGTTCTGGCGCCTATGAATGGAACTATCACTTTATTACAGTAATAATAAGTTAATGTCAAGAGCATGAACAATTTTACACAAAAGCTGTGTCTGTATCTATGTATTTATTTGCTTCAGCTGAAAAAACAAATGGGACTTTATACTGCATAATAATTAAAACAATATAAAGGAGTTATTGTTAGAGGCAGTGTGTAGAAGACACAAGGGGCAGCGTGATTGAACAATAACAATCTCTATGGTTCCTCTACATTTTTATTCATACACATCATTCTGCACATACAGCTCATACCATTTCTAAGCAAACAAGGACGGATGGGTATTTTTTCACTGTAACAGTTTTCATGCAAGCCACTCTGCTTGAGTGCAACGGATTGCTCTGTTTACAGAAGCTGCATCTTGGCTGCTTTCTCTTTTTTGAGCATAAGATACAGATGACTCATTATTCGAACAACGCTGATTTCATTCCACAACTTTACAGATAAATGCGAAGTGTTGAATTTTTCGTTGGCACAGCAGAATGGCACCGTCCTTAGTGTCAAGGAATGTGGTATGGTAGCCACAAGGAATAAAGGAAAGCATTTCTTCTTCTGGTGGTCTTTGAGACCTCCAAGCCACAAATGTTCCTAGTATTTTATCTTGACTCTTAGGGCTAGATTTACTAAAAGGCGGGTAAGGAAAAGTGGAGATTTTGACAATAGTGGATTCTAGCTGACTTTATCTAGTATGTAATAGGAAAGTGAGAGAAAATCTGATTGGTTGCTATGGGCAACATCTTTTCTTTTCCTTTCCAGAAAATTTGGCTAGAGACATTTGATAGATCCTCCTTTAAGATGGTGATTAATCACACGCTCCATTTGCAGTATTTGCATATTGCATCCTATGCTCCCTACCAGGTTGGGCTACCTACTGTCTTATTGCAATGTATACGTGTGCATTGCATTTACTATATCTGTTATCTACAGGATGTGTGTTGAAACATTATACTGCTTTTTTAATGCTCCAATAAAATATTGTATGTAAAATAAAAACAAAAAATAAGCATACTAGTATACATTTAGGTTCAGTCTTTATACTCATGGGCGTAACTACCACCATAGCAGACATAGCGGCATCTCTTTTATATATATATATATATATATATTTATTTATTTTTTTTATTATTATTAAAAACAGGGAAGGGGGGCCCGTTGAAAGGTTTGCTATGGGGCCCAGCCATTTGTAGTTACGCCCCTGTTTATACTGGAAGATGAATTACATATTGAAAATTGTTTATGCACATAAACTGAACATGTACATAGTTGTGCATATACTTCACTATATGTTATGTCTACATTCCAGTATAGCAGTAAATCTAGCCAGATTTCTTTTTGCACAAGTCTCTTGGCTTGTTTGAGTGTGAGGCCTTTCAGCATACAGGAACGTATCTCAATCTCATATATCAGCAATTCTAGTCGTTAAAGACAAATATCAAGTCCTAATACACCGGGTACTGAAAGCATCGTAACTCAAAAGAGCAAGAGATAGACCTAGGTGTCAGCCCATCGTCCAACTTTAATTCTGTTTTCAACATTTAAATTTTCCTTCCCTGCAGTTCAGTGTTTACCCAGGTCTACACTTGGATCTATGGGGTATATTTACTAAGCAGGGAATTTGCTTATATTTATTTAAATAGATTTTTACCTCTTTGTACTTCTGAAATTCTCTTATCTAGAACTGCAACTAAATATAAAGTCAAAACAATACATAGTGTGATTCTGTGAGTCATATCTCCTCTGTGTGTCATATTGCTGTAATGTGTGTGAGATGGTAAAATCGACCATAAGAAGTTCTGGATCAGTGTATTTTTATGGTATCTGTAATTGTGTGTTTCCTATACACTGCTGATAATAGTGCACATGATCCATATGAAGGATATACATCAGATTATTACCTGGTAATATGCTTTCCCTGACTCCTCCATGGCAGTACACACCACTGGGATCAATTGAGCCTGATTGGATCCTGGACAGGAAAAGGAAAGACA
>JABWIB010005165.1:22303-36750 GCA_016617825.1 Platyplectrum ornatum
TGGTTCCCCGATAATAAGACACTGTCTTATTATTTTTTCAGAACAAAAAACTCCATAGGGCTTATTTTCGGGGTAGGGCTTATTTTATTGACCTGCTAGTAATCCAAACATGGCCCCCAAAGTGCTGCTGACATTATGACACCTCATTGTATCCCAAGTGCTGCTGACATTATGNCACCTCATTGTGATTTAAATAGGGCTTAATTTNGGGGAATGGCTTACTTTAGACAGTTTACTGTAAAATAGGATAGGGCTTATTATCAGGATAGGTCTTATTATANGGNAAACACGGTATTACTTTCCTGGTGGCTATGTATGGCTCCAAGTGCGCTTTTTGACTGCATCATGGTCTTCAGTCCTTGCTGTACTGATGATGACACTGATGCTTTGCTGCCCTCAACTGGTTATTTGTGAAATTGCTTTTTGAAAACGGCTTTTACTGAAGAGTTTTCAGATACAATTAGACCTTGTACTGATGACATGTCTGCTGCAGAAGTTCTAACTAGATGTTCTAGTTACATTGTGCTAGCCAGAATACTANTTAAGGTACCATTGGTGTAGCAGAAATTTACAGTATTCTCCCTAAAATTCTAGCCTCAGGGAACATTAACTACTGCAGAGGACATTTAATTCCCAGAATCCACTGATATACAAGTAAGATGGACGGAAGACTACTAACAACTTTGTATCCTCCAGGANATCTTAACCATCATCTGATTTAAAAATGTGACATAAAATCTTTCAACAGAACAATTTACGCTAAAATAAACGGAAATATCCTTTATCCTATGTATGGACTGTCTCTGATTTAAAATCATTTAAATTGGATTGGACTTCTACCACAGTGAATTCTACTGCTATCCCAGAAGACTCTGTAAATCTCCACTCCTTGAGCTGATGCCACCAGCCCGATATTCTGAATGGTTGGGACTTGATGTCAAGTCCCGCCCATGAATAGTAAAGGAATAATTTTTGCTGTTCATGGGCCGGGCTTTATTCCAATCACACCCTCTTTCCTACCCCCCATGCTGCAGGGAGGGAAGAATCAGAACTTGGAGAACTTGTGCTTATTATATGGTGATAGTTCCTAAAATTCTTTTTTTAATCTGGATTTGAATATCATCAACCTTTCCCGTAATGTAACATAATGAACCCAAAGTAACAATGAATGTACAAAGGCTGTGCTGTCCTAATGGTATCAGAAATTGTTTTATAAATGACATTAATCTGGTGACTCATTAAATGTGAAAAATGTGTTTTCGTGTCTCTAATATAATTTTATAACACACCAGTGTTTATCACATAAATTGGTAACTACTCATTAAGGTATTTACCTTTCCAGACCCGGCGCAAAACGGATGATGAATATTACATTTGTGTAACTCATTTTGACAAAAAGTTGATAGACATTAAATGTTTATTGACAAATGATTTCACAAGTTTTCATTTATCAAGCCTCCAGTTCATCGAGTTTGTTTAAATAATTGTTCATTGAGGATTCCATTTACATAAATGAATGGTTAGATTACACATGGCATTATCTCGGCTTGTGTTAAGTGCACATGATGTCATTTTCTGTAACAAAATAAATAAAAGGTGTCTTGTATGATGTAAATGCAATAGAAGTACTGAAAGAATACATTAAAGAAAAATTAAATAACACTGACTGACAGGAGAATGGACATGTGGGCCTACNGTTATNAAGCATGGAGATTGAAAAGTGGGGATGTTGCTCATAGCAACCAATNAGATTCAAGCTCTCATAATAATAATGAAATAACAAAGCGGGTTAAGAAGATTTTTAGTCAATCATATACAATGAAGGCATCTGATTATAAAGCACCTTAAAAATATGGTTTGTCCTGTCCTGTGAGAAAGGTCGAAGAATGCATAGTCCTTCAGGGTAAGGTGGAAGAGTGGTAGACATAGCGAGAAATCTNGGAGCATACAGCACAAGGTCCTAATGACCGAGTGATCAGTTTTATCAGTTTTGAGGTGTAGCCAAATGCTTTTGAAATATGCAGAACCAAAAAGAANAGGTCAAGTAAATCATCTACGCAAGTAATTACCGGCACAGTAACTGATGCACAAAATTGCATAATGATTAAACGACACCAATAAACTTTGAATGCAAAAAAAAAGTTGTTTCTTTGCTGCGTTCAATGAACACAAGGTGTACAAAAATTTTGTGCTTATGGAAAAATGGTATTAATAATCTTTTTGTAGGAGTCTCCCCCATGTAACTTCATGTTGCTTTTAATATCAATAAACTGTTTTTATTCCTCATACACAGATGGTTTGTGGTAAAAAAAAAAAAAAAAAAAGTCTTTACCATGGGGGAACGGCACTGAAGGATTAGATGAAACTCTATACTAACCTCTGTCAAGTATTGAGCACTGGAACCGTCAGAAAAGGACTTCATTTATAAAGCAGAGATTTAAATTTGGGGATGTTCCCCATAGCAACCAATCAGATTTAAGCTCACATTCCCCAGTATATAAACCAGCTTGAATCTGATTGGTTGCTATGGGCAACATCCCAACTGTTCAATCTCCCTCCTTAGTAAATTTAGTCCCTTGTCGCTGAAGACTGTCTTCTAAAAATGAGACCCCTGCAATTTAACTGCNTTTTCTATCATTTCAAAAGAGATTNTTGAACCAGGAACGCATCNNCTATTCAATATGTTAGTGGTATATGAGATATGATATATTCCCTGCATTTAATATAATTTCAAAACTTATTTTCCCTAACTNGCACTGATCCATGGCTTCACTCAGGTCTATACTCGGACCTGTTCTGCTTATTATTCNCACACTTTGGGTCATATACTTTGGAATATATAAACATTGAACCAGTTCATCAATAAAACAATTTCATATATAGGTGGGTTTAGTAAAACATTACATAGAGGCATTTGGTCTATAATCATTTTAAATTGAATAAGATTTTATTTCTAAATTCGAAAATAAAAAAATAATGATCTACAAAGGTAGTATATAATCATTTATTTGTACACTTTGACAAATCATCACGTGAATAATAAATACAGTATTACAGTGACTTAAACACTATATAAAAGCATTACACCCATGCATGTTCTGATTTATATCAATTCAATCAGTCCAAAAACAATTTAAATGAGATTCAAGGTTTTTAATGACACCTTCATAGTGACCTCCCCTAGAGCAACACATCATAATATAATTCAATCACAGGACTTATTTCATCTGATAACAGATAGGCCTTCCGAAACTGGTATAGTATGTCAATGTCTTACAATAGATATAGTGTTTAATAATGTGGATACAATAAATGAATACAGTTTTCATGAATGACAATAACATGCACTATATTATATAATGATTGCCACACTGGAAATATGAAAGCTAAACAAATCTATGTATGACACTCGAGAAAAGTCTACTTATGCTGTTTCTTTATTGTAAAATTACAAAACAAATGTGTTTTAAAAGGCCTCCTTACAGTAGATCATGGTTTTTTTTCCTCTAAAACTACTTTGAACGCTCTAATCTATAATAATTTCCAACTAAAGTAAATGGCTGCTTAGTGAGAAGTCATTATCATTATCATCCAATTATGGATTATGTGAAGTATTTTCAATTCACGATCTCCTGAGGGTAACATTTACCCAGAAATAGCAAATGTGATTAATTGCAACCCTGATCATTTGTGTGCTCAAGAAATACTTGCAGCATTCTTTTCCTGTACTCCACTAAGTGTTCTGTATTCCCACCTTCCTTATTAGCATCTGCTGAATGAAGGACAGAGTACATACTGCCCTGCCAACTCACACAATAGCAGTTACTGGGGTTCCCAGAATCCTTTGCACTGGGCATACAGCTAGCATAACCTGGCAGGCTTAACTCTGGCCTTCTCAGATCACTTACAGACGTTAAAGGGTGAGGTCTATAGATCACTGCGGGTGGTGATACCTTTGTGTCGCCCTCGTCACTGTCAGGTCTTTTATTACAGCTACATGGTCTGCAAGCACCTACTGTTATAAGGAACACAGGGATAAATAGCAGTCCATGAAGAGTCCCAAATACAATGACCAGGAGCATGATCTTAAAAAAGGTTCTGAACATGTAGCTTTCGCTGATAGAGAGGGCAGCGATCCCTATGATGGTGGACACGGCACCTTGGACAATGGGGTAGCCCAGTAAGTGCAAAGCGTCAATGACCTTGGCGTTTACATCTGCCTTTCTATTAGAAACACAGGCATATAAAATATGAGCTGAAAAATCGATTGAGAACCCAATACAGATGACTAGATTGATCAGCGAAATGGAATCTAAGTTGATTTTCCATAAGGACATGAAGCCGATGACTCCGGCAATAATGGATGCTATTGTAAGCAACACCCATACAGAGCATAGTGGATCTGGTATGAACACGACTGAAATGACCAGCATGACCACGGTCGCCACAACAATATTTTGAATTGTGTTTTGGATTATTACGACATACTGGTCCAAGTAAATAAATAACGGGTGATACACAAACATTTCAACGCTGCAGTTAGCTGTGATCCCGCGTAACTGGATTAGCATGTTTTTAGCGTCATAGATGTTGAATAGATTAATGGCCTGGATGAAGAACCTGGATGTTTTAATGACATTTTCACTTTGTACAATGTCCTGTTTATAATCTGAAAAACGTTCATAGAGTCTATTTAGATTTGTCTTAAAATTTTCCTTGGTGGTTATGTTCAGATTCTCCTCTTCAGAGACCTTCTCGAAGGTTCTCAGCCAGGACACCGAGTATTCTTTATCAATGTATGGGCTCATTTCTAGCTCTGTCATGCAGCGGTCAATGGTCTCCTGGGTCTTTATATTCCAGTAATCCACTTCGTTAGCCACAACCACCATAATCTTTGGGCCATACCTTGAGAAATACAAAGCCTCGGCATCGTAGAAGCGAGTCAAGGAAGAATTGGCGTTAGCCAGGCTTCGGATATCAATTCCGTATTGGATCTGCACACACCCATAAATACTGGCGGACAGATAGATCAAATATAAGAGCAGCACGGATATCTTGGCCCAAGACTTTGTTAAAAATGGACCATAGTATTTGTAGAAGAATATGGTGATAGGGTGCTCTGTCTCTGTCTGACTTGATGTGTTATACGAGCCCCCTACACAGCATGCATTATACAAAGGGCACCGGTCCTTGTCCTTCTTGTCATCCAATTTCACACATATCAACCAGTGTCTGCTGTTATTCTCGTGTGTCCCATTCAAAGCCAGGACAGCTCCAAAGAAGGTTATAGAGTAGATATAGCAGAAAGCCAGGGCGGTCCCTGTGTAAATACAGAATGACTGCACTGAGGGGAAATGGGTCATTATGCCGATGTAGAAGGCCAGGACGTCAGTCAGTGTGGTGATGGTGATGGAGACCGCCGCCTCTTGGTATGTATGAGCCATTCGTTCCTCCAGGGTACTTGTTACTTTAGTTTGCTTAAAACAGGAGATTACAATGAACATGTTGTCCACACCGACTCCTACCAAAACAAAACCAATTTAAAGAAAAATATCAGACACTACAAAGACTCTATACAGGTCGAGCCATTGCTATAGGATATCTATAATCTATAAGGATATCTAGACTATGATCCAAGTGTAAGTGATTGGTGTAACAACTGGTGGGAAATTTACTAAACTGCAAGATTGGAAAAGTGGTGATGTTTGCCCATCAGATTCAAGCTATCATTTTTCATATTTTACTGGAGAATGTGAGCTTGAATCTTATTGGTTGTACACTAAACAACAAAATAATAGAAATTGCATATCACTACATAACAGCAATATACATGAAACTAGATTAATATACAGACAAAAGAAAAATCACTGCTTAACACACCGAGCAACATACAAAATATATAGATAGATGTAGTAGTTCTATAGAAGAGTAACAGTAATGCTGGGTACACATCAGAAAGATCATCTTTCCAATCAACAGATAAATGACCCTCACTGCAGAAATCTGTTACATGTGAACTCACCAAAATGCATGTTATGTGAGTACGCACTGAACTCATTTCTGCAGTGAGGGTCATTTATCTGTCGATTGGAAAGATGATCTTTCTGATGTGTACCCAGCCTGATCCAAAATGTCCTGCTGACTTACCAAGGATAAGAAAGGGCGCGTTTGCAACTGTCCTGGCGAATGGCACCCCACACAGTAAGAGCATCCCAAAACTTGCTATTATAGCTAATCCTGGAGATATGACGCCAAGTGTGCTCACCCAAACTTTATTTCTCACATTGTCCAAGCTGAAACAGATATAAACATTTTATAATGTGATAATAATAATACAGTGCACCAGACTGGAAGCTGCTAACAATGTTTTATTACTGATCTTGAATTATTGTGCGGTCGCTATTATAGACCTGTTTATGTATAACTTACCATCAGCTTAATGCTTAGAGCTTTCCTTAGCCGTTAGGTGTCAACTGCTGGCAATGTATTTATAGACTCATAAGGCTAGATTTACTAACTGTGGGAAAGTGAAGATGTTGCCTAGAGCAACCAATTAGATTCTATCTTCTCTAGACTATTGGTGACTGAAAGTAAGGTCTAGAATTAGATTTTTTGCTATGAGGAACATCTCCACTTTTCCTCTCCCAAAGTTTAGTAATTGAAGGCCAAAGACTGAGTACTAAGTGCTATGTAAGCTGAAAGCTGTAAACGAGCAAAGTGGTCTGCTGTGTGAGCTTCCCTTATCCCAACCGGACCCCTGCCAGCTTGCTATTTGCCCCAAGTTCGTACCATTCCATTAAAAGTACATAGCTGACTCTTGTAACATGGGCTGCAGTAAGTCTAATATCATGTCTTCCCATAATACCCAAGTTTAGGTGTTTTGGGTATTTAAGAAACCTAACGTAAATAAAGTAAACTATAGGTAATTAGAAACAACTCATTGATATTCTACAATACCAGGTTGATATATCAGGGGAATCAGTGGTCAAAGTGGAAATTTAGAAGTCGGGGTATGGACATTTAGAAGTGGCGGTAAGGTAACAGAATATAATAGAAGTCAATAGAGATTTGAAGTCTTTTAATTACATCAGTGGGAGAAGCATACTGCTGTATATACCCCCACTTCCAGCCCTGAAGGAAGTCACATAATTGTAATCTATAAGATTACAATTTATCTTCAGAGATTAGTTTAGTGAATGTCAATTCTCAACTACAAATAGTAAAAGGATGAACTCACCTAAGACAAGACATAATGGAGAATAGAATGGTCACAGCATAGGTGATTGAGAACAGTGGGATTACTGTTTCTGTACATCCTTCAAATTCCTTTTGCAGAGAAATAGATGTTGAGTGGTAAACCTGGAAATAAAGAAACATGATATAAGAAACATGTATTCTACACTGCCTAGTACTGCTGCTTCTCTTGCTATGCACTTTTGTCATGGTATTCCCAGGTGTCCAGCTGATGGGGTACTTGGGCTTTGCCTAAACACGAAAGAAAACTTAGGATAATACAATAATTTAGAAACACAGAACTTAATAAATGAATTATACATCACTTACTGAAAAATGAAGGTCCCCGCAGTCCACATAGTGGGACTTGTGTACTTCACCACAGGACAAAAATCACAAACAAAATAATTAGGCCAGCATAGACCTAGCCTTCAGTATATTATATAGAAATACAATATATCTTACACCAATCAAGGAAAACATTAGGAATGATAACAGTGATTAGCATCATGTTAGTGATTAAAATTATGCTATATGCATATCTACCCTGTAGCCCTTATGATAATCAGATTGCAGTCTCATCAATAATACTTTGTAACGTCTCTTATCATTAAATTAGCTTTGCGCTTCTGACATGACACCATTACATTTATATTTACCAAGACAAATGCTATTACAAGCGTACATTAATTATATAACATGCTCTTGCCTTTTATTCATCCATAAGGAATTATGNAATCTGTGTAGTTCATATATTGGGCCCTTTATTCTCTGCTTTGTTGTTAAAGTTGATTTACAAATAATTCTGTGTCTGCTCATATGTGTTAAATAGTTGTGTAATATAATAGTTTTATTGATTTAAACTCTTTATATTTAAATAGTAACTAATACTAGTGTCCACACACTAAAAGAGAATATTCCACATGCTCTATATATCAGATGATCTCTCAGTGTATGGTCAGCATTGGTAGCCAGATCCATGTGAGATGGTTTTATGCTTGCAATGGCTTTTGTTAAACTTTAGACCACTGCAACCATACTACCTTAAAGCAACATCACATTCTATACATTAGACATAATAATGTTTATGATCATAACTGTATAATGGTATTAAATGAAAGTCTCTCTCTAAACCTGAATTTACCTTTATAGATTTCAGTTGTAATTTGTCTATCTCCTGGGGCATGGATGTCATGAAGACCTTAAGCCATTCCAAGCTGTTGTGAAAGATGATATCATCGTCATCTCTCAGATAGTATAACAATCTCAGGGCTTGAACCTTTAGTAAGTTGCTATCCAGATTCTGTGTCACACCGCCAAAGTACAGTCCCACAAATACCCCGTTATGAAGCATTGGGTATGTTATTGGTGGACTGTCCGTTCCATTCTGCAATATGGTGAATACAGGGTTAGGTGGGAGACATGTCGAGACATTGACTTGAGCGCACAGTTGCTTGAAGCCAAATCTACATTTTATGGTTAAGTTCTTCACTGCTGCGTCCAGTCTTTGGAGCTCCTCGAAGACACTTCTGTTCATGATGTTTTGTGATGAGCTTACGATGATGAGGGAAGCAAACGTGCCTGCGCTATACAGACGAGGTATTGAAAAATGGCCCGAGTCATTAATGGGAAAATGCATCTTAACGAATTCTCTTTGGCCTTTTGCGACCCCTCCTTGTGGAGTAAATAACTCTTCCAATGTATTGATCTGTCTTTGCTCCAGGAAACATAATCCAACTCCTAATCCAACAGACAGAATAACAGGAATACACACAAAATACCATGGATATCTGGCAACCAGTCTCCCCAGGTTACCAAACCCCCTGGACAGAGGTTTCTCTAAGCAGTCAGCATGCCGCCCATTCATCGTTAGCCGACCAGTGCAGATTAAATATGCAAGTTATGGGATTTAATGATCGAAAAGTCTCCTGAATCAGACTGTGTTCTCCTGACCATAGGCATGAAATAATCTGGCACAGAGGACTTGCCATTCGCTTCGGGACCCATATTTATAACTAACAAGGAAACCATTGAGATACAGTTGTTAGTTGTAGATAAAAAACCAGATGGGGCTGTTAATATCATTAAACATAATTATTCATTGCTTCTTGACAGGAGATTGAAATTTTACAGTTTTGGTTTAATATAAATGTGAATTGGAAAGTTTCCAGCTAACTACCTATCATCTGCAAATACAGATAATGACATTACACTTACAGCAACATGAGCCACAACATGCAAAATCATTCTAATATTTTAAAACATTAAATTTTAAGATCATTTATTTTCTCGATCAGTTTGAGTTTCAGGTAAAAGTCCACAGAGTTTTCTTAAACTATAGAAATTCCCCGCAATGTAATGTTTTTAAAAATTGCAGTATGAATATACACCACACACAATGGGGCTGATCCAGCACCCCTCACATTTCAACATAGTTTTGCTTAGGTCTATACTAGGACCTATTCTGCCCTTAAAAGAGTGCAAGTGCAAATTTAAGGTTATAAGTCTGAATCCCGGAGAGGTGTGGCGTTTGTATATTTTCCCTGTGTCTGTGTGGGTTTCCTCTGGGTGCTCCGGCTTCCTCCCACACCCCAAAAACATACCGGTAAGTTAATTGGCAGCTGAATAATTTGTCCCTAGTATATGTGTATATGTGTAATTGCTCCTATGTATCAAAACCACAATTTTCTTTAGAATGTAAGCCTGAGGGAAGGGCCCCTCTTCCCTGTTGAATTCATATACATGGATTTTCCAGACATTAGTAATGTTTCAAAATATTACATTTTACTAATGGTATAAATACACATAAATACACATAAATACAATGGTATAAATACAAATTAAAACATACTTCCTAGTCACATTAAGATATTAATACAATTAATGACAATAGTGGAGAGAAAAACAACATATTTTGAACACATTTTGAACAGTTTGGTTATTACATAAGACAAGCCAAAACAGAGATACTTAATTGTAAACCTGTCCAGAGATTATCCATCCATCATGGCATCCATAAACCAATTGACTTCAATTGTACAGAGTCATATTTTATACCCGAAACTTCAAAAGAATCTCTTTCCAGAGGGTAAGGTCAGCTGGAGAATTGTGAAGCCGGTTTGAAGTCATAAAAGTTCTTATTGAATAAGGAGTTTCTTAGTCCCTTCATTAGAATGTAGATTTAGACAATTTCTCTGTCCTTCCTCTTATCTGGATGCTCTCTCTGGACTGCATCTCAAAGAAGAGGATTCTGTAGGCAATCTAAATGGTGTGTTAGTTTATACTACTACTATTGTTCTACCTTGCAAACTGTGTTTAGTCCACATTGGTAGTTGTAGCTGGAAAAACACACACACACACACACACACAGCTTATTAGATTACAATGATCTTATAGCCCTGAAGACAAGGGGCACTCACTGAACTGCACAAAATAAATTGAATGGATTTTGTGCTTTAATAAATAATCTGGCCACAGCAATTTTCCTCCTCATTATACAATTATTGTGGATTATGGCAGAAATTGCTGTAGGATTGTACATGAACCCCCGCCTCCCCCCGATAACCACAACCTTCCAATTCCTGACTGATCTAAGTCTATAACATCGTTGTGTGTGGGCATTTCAGTCAATCATAAATTATTTTCCCACATTTTATATTTGCATGTACTTGTGTGTCATTCATCCTCTAGAAGACTGACTTTCATATATATATATATATATATATATATATATATATATATATATATATATATATAGGAAAATTCAATACAAGAAAAATACTTTTTTATTTTTATTTTTACCATATAATAATAACCATAGTGTGTGGCGCAAAAAAAAATAACCTATTTTGCACCACGGTTCTCAAATTGTGGGTCACGCCCAAATCTGCATATGGTTGTGACTCTCACAGAGAGACCATTGCCCAGCTTCTGGCTTAGCACTTGAGGACCATGAGGCGCCACTGTGTGCAGTAGGTGATTGCCGTTCCAAGCCCGCCTAGTCTGCTGCTATAAACTAAGAAACAGCCATCTGGGAGAACTCCTGCCAGGCATCACCTCTTAATACCTAACAATAGAGGGCTTCACTTCCTTGTGATATCATTGAGCCAAGTGAGCTGCAGAGGCCGAGTCCTGTGTCTGTGTGGAGAGAGTGCCTCCGCATACCAGGTGAGGAGCAGATGACAGAAACCTTGCTACTACAAAGTTATACCATCATGTAATGTTCAGTCACTCTGTGACCTTCCACCTTGCCTCCCATCTTCAATCCATTCTTCTAATTGATGAATCCAAGGAATATATCAATATATTTGACCGACACAGCTAAGAACATCAGGGAAAAAATTTTACTGATACAACGTCTAAGACCAATTAGATATAATAGAGACTAAGCTGGGTACACACTACAGTAATGTCACACAACACAATCTATTCAAAAGATTTCATTAAAGGCTGCACATCTTGATGAGCATGTCAATCCTTAAATACCCCATGCTATACTACATCAGACTACACACAATTTATGGCAGCTTTGTGCATTTCTTGAAAATCATGAAATCAGACACCACTGGTGCTGCCTATCGTATATACTCGAGTATAAGCCGAACCGAGTATAAGCCTAATTTCACCTAAAAAAACTGGGATAACTTATTGACATTATATAGGACAATGACAAAGCCGATGGGACAAAAAATGTGCTGAAAAACTAGGCTTATACTCGAGTATATACAGTATATTTATCTTCTTTTGGAAATAAGTTTTTATTTGTACTGTTGAGAACACATCAATATTGTTTTCTATATTGCAAATCACCACATATTCATTTTGTGAAACTGCTGTATAGTTAGCCACTTTAATAGTTTTAAGGTTATTTTTTTAATATATAAAATGTGCTATAGTGTGTAAAACATGAATTATAGCTAATATATACTGCCACCCACTGTTTTCCTGGTGAACTGCAGGAGATCATCAATTTAGTACATCCCAGAGTATTATTAATAAGAAAGTTCATTATAAGGCACCACACAGTATCCACAGCGCCGTACAATGGGCAATACAGACAGAAAGAGTGGGGAAGAGGGGCCCAGCTCGCAAGTTTACAGGGTTTAAGGGTATTAGGGTTTAAAATACTGGGGCAAGTTCTACAGATATTATTTATATGTGTATGTGTGTGTGTGTGTACCACTGATGCGGCACTCAAAGGCTTGTAAAAGTGAAGTAAATCAGACAGACCAGGATTTCTCCAATGTTTCAGTTCTTAGATTTATTCAATTCTTCAGATGCATTTTTATAGTCTTGAAAGCTGGCATTGCTTTTATTTCTGTTAGCCATTAAAAGGTATCACATTTACAAGATTGACATTTTTGTTTTCCTCATTGAAGAACAACAAAATAATTTTTTTTTTCCACTGGCCAACCTGGTACCAAACTTTTTTCTTTTAACATAAGAGCCAGTGACATCAAGGATGAGGAGATAAGTGAGACGACACATTCTCTAAAAGCCTCCAACATGAGTGAGAGAGAACTATCTGTAAGGGTTGAGATGCCGATTGTCATACAGACTGTGATAGAAAAAAGTGGTTCAGAAATTTTATTTAGGTTTATTAGAAAATATTGGCCCAAGCTAAAACTTGAAGTATTTGTGTGCGGGGTTTGTGTGTGCACATACAATGACTGTATATTATGATTGGCAATGTGATTCCGCAATATATTTTGTTTATTCCGGGTTTGTGAAATTGTTTGCAACAAAAGCCAAGTCAGTGCTCATAAGGACCCTCGTTCAAAACATGTAAGCTCCATAAACAGGGTGTGGTTATTTTTGAGAAAACTTATTATCTCTGCCATTCGAGGCAGGGCAGAGTGTCATTAAATGGATGAATTTGAATGTGTATGTAGCACCCCTGCATCTGACAGAGAGAAAATGATAATAAATGAAAAAAATAATAAAGAACATAATTAGAGAACTAAATAGAGAGTTGTGAAGGTGAAAGTATAAGAAGATCATCTGCGGCTGGGAGACGGACTGGCAGTGGGAGATCAGCTGAAAGGATGACATTTTTGGTAAAAGGCCGCACCTAGCTACAATTTCCAAGTGACCAAATTAATTATCTGATATAACAAGGGGAGAGACTTTCAGACACAACGGCCCCTGCAGTAATAAACTGACACTTGGGGGTATATTTACTAAGCCGCGAGTTTGCAGTGAGATTGGAAAGTGGAGATGTTGCCCATGGCAACCAATCAGATTCGAGTTCACATTCTCCAGTGTGTAAAATGAAACTGAAAGCTTGAATCTGATTGGTTGCTATGGGCAACATCTCCACTTTCCAATCTCACTGCAAACTCGCAGCTTAGTAAATATACCCCTTAGAGGGAAATTTACTAAAGGTCGAGTTTTGCTGTCTGAATTTCTTGCTGTGACGTGCCGATTGTAAGTGGCGTTTTTTTTGAGTCTGTTTAAGTATTTACTAAAGGGCGGGTTTTGAGCTGGTTAAAAACTTGCCGGCGAGTTTCAGCGAGTTTTATGGTGTGTTTGAGGGTGAGTTTCAGGGCGAGTTTTGTATTTTTGTGTCAGTTTCATTTCTAGCACCAGCGAGTTTCTGTTTACACCCTGCCGAGTTTATCATTTGTGCAAACAAATGATAATACATTAATAACTGATTGTCCAGACAAAGGTTTAAAAAAACACTATTTACTAATAAATAAATAATAAAATAAACAGCAGCAAACCAGCCTATTCATAGCATCAATCCTGATCGCTCTCCTACAAGCCAGGAGTTTGACTTTATATAGTTTTTTACATAGTGATAGGTGTGAATAATGAAACAAAGAATCATCGAAGACATTGGTGAATTATAATGATGATTATAAATGATTGATTGTTTGAAACACACAATTATAACACATACATTAAAACATACATTGCTTATACTTGATTTTATAGATTTATCTAAAGGTGTGATCACTATTGCATAAACATGATCTAATTTGTTGATTCAGTCTTATTGGTCACTTAAGTCTCGGTCGCTTATCTCCAACCAATTAGATGCTTTCATTCCTTCTAAGCGAGCATTCCTTCTTCTGGGAAAAAGTATGACAATGTCCATGTATCAAAATCCAGGGGGAACAATAGTAGCGTCGTAAAATATAAGACAGTATATTTAATAAAAGTAAAAATCTATATCTTCATCTTAAATGTCATTAATCTTATAAAGTAAT
>JABWIB010005166.1:15768-36778 GCA_016617825.1 Platyplectrum ornatum
TTATGTTAGAGATAATGTAGCAAAGTGTAAAGCAATCTACTGTATCTATCTATCTATCTATCTATCTATCTATCTATCTATCTATCTATCTTTCTATCTATCTATCTATCTATCTATCTTTCTATCTATCTATCTATCTATCTATCTATCTATCATCTATCTATCATCTATCTATCTATCTATCATATAATATAGCACATATGATATAGCACATTTTAAATAGTTATGATTTAATAATTAAACCAAGTGACAATAACTTAAGGAAAAAAGCTGTACAACAGACATATGAATGGAATGCAAAGAAACAATTAAGATAATCAAGTCCATTTTAGGATGGAATACAATGGGACTTTTTGAAAACGTAAAACCTTTTATTATCCACTCCCATTGCTAGTGGTCCTATGCTACACATAGGTTATAAACAATGATATTATAACATAAATAAAAAAAACTCTGTGAGCGCTTAATCCTGGTCGATAGAACCTTTTGTAAAAATCACCCAAATCCAGCAGCTATCAAACCCTTAAAAAAGTGAAACACAAAAGGTGATAGATGCGCTTGGATTAGGATTATTGAAATTTTTATTATTAGAAACAAATNAAAAATTACACTACTTTACACTACAATAAGAATACCACACATTTGCATCCACCAGTCAGATACTATAAGAATATCCTGTTGGCCCGACAGGGTAATTATAGAGAATACACAATAGGAGCTATATGCAATGTTAGTAATAAAACTGATGTTCACACTACTTAGTAATGGTTAAGGCATACCAATTCAGTCTAGCCAATATTTACCAATATTGGTAAATAAATAAATATTGAATAGGAATCACTGGGATATAGAATTCGAAATATCGAATCAAAGTGTTGTGAGAGTGCGACCAGTCATCCAATAGATTTGATGAAACAAGATGTAGCACTTTTTTAGGTTCCAGGATGAGATTACGGCACCCTTATAGATAGCAGTCCAAGTCTATGGGGCTAAGCACTTTGACAGTGGTAATAGGGGTTGTAGTGTACTCACAGCTGGATTGGTTTAGTCAGAGAGCAGAGGTGGTTCGTGTTTTCTAAATATTTATAGTATTTTGACCTCTTAGATTAATTAATTAATTAGTTTACATCTATGAAAGAGTGTTACTAAAAGAGAACCAACAAGTAGGCAGATCTCCTAAGAATAGAAACACTAGCATATGGACAGTAATTAACACTTAATATAGTATACCAAATAATCAGGCATACAAAATATAAAAAAGAGACATATAAGATATATTATATTATGGCTTTATATTAAAAGACACAGTGGAAGGACAATTTGACTAAACAAGGACATTTGTCTATTAAATCTATTACAGATGATTATAAAATAGTGGTCAAACTGGCTGATAAGGGGGAAGGGGGAAGCCCTTTTAGATCGTACAGACTATATATGCGAGTTCTTACAGCAGCTAGATGATTCTTTTTTCAATAGAAAAATTTATTAAAATTCTACGCCCAAATTCCTTGGACAATATAATAGTTTTTTCGACGTAACATTGTCTGTAGGAGGGATTGATAGAAAGACCATTGATTTCTTACAGGTCATTCACCCCTTCAATCTGACATTTTACTGTCTTTCTAAGATTCACAAGTCAGTGACCCAACCCCCTGGTAGATACAACTCAGTTTTCGTAATTTGGTGGAGGAAACCATGTAGCACCAAGGATTATCTTTTTGTCTCATGTGACACAGAGGCCCTCTACACCAATATCCCTCATCAAAAGGGCAAAAGGGTATTGAGACTGTCGATTTATTTCTTTCTGAGGATTATAACATAACTGCAGCCATGAGGAAATTTCTGATTGAGGGTATAACGTTTATTTTAAAACATAATTTATTTTTATATCAAGATCAGTACTTACTCCAACAGGTCAGTACTGCCATGGTGACCAGNTTTAACCCAAGTTATGCCAATCTGTATATGGGTAGATTGGAATAACATTTCATCTGGAAGGGCTCATTTGGGGCGAACCTGGTCAAATATGACCGATATATCAATGACCTCTTTTTTATATGGAGGGGTATACTGATTCGGTAGTACTGATTATGTTTTGTGAATTTTTTAAAAATTCTAACGAATATGGGCTAAAATTCACCCATTTAGTAAGTGATTGCAATATCAATTTTCTAGATATCACAATTTTCCTGCATGGGANTGTAATCCAAACTTGAAATTGCAAAAAGGTAGATTCCAATAAATATTTATCTATAAGAGCTGTCCTCATTCTAATTGGAAAAAGATCAGGTCCTGCATTTACTTAGGAACTGTTCCTCATTGTCAGACCTTCAGCTACAAAATATGCAACTGAAAACGTCCTTTCTCACTCAAGGCTATGCCGAATCAATAGTGGAGGAAACATATCAGATTTNTTTCGCTTTCCCTGGGGAATCTTTATTAGCCTCAAACAAAATGAGAAGCCGAGATCAAAATTAGACAAGAGTGAGCTATCCTTCATCATGCAATATAATACCAAGACTGGCGAGATTGCTCGTATTATGAAAAGCAACTTCTCCATCCTTAAATGCGATCCTATTTTAAATACAAATTAGTTTGTTGCACCTCGTACCATCTTTCGTAAAGCAGACAATCTAAAAAAACAAGCNTGTCGCAAGCCACCTTAGTAAAATCAAACGTTATACAGTATATAATATGAGTTGGTTACCTTCAAAACCTGTAGGATGTTATAAGTGCAGACAAAACAGCGATTCATATCTACATCTACAGGGAAAANCTTTAATATTGTCAGCTATATCAATTGTAAGAGTTCATTTATCATTTATTTTGTGACGTGTTGTTGTGGCAAGCAATAGGTGGTCCACACAATTTGTTAACTTAATGTTCAGTTTTTGAAACAGGAGAAACATCCTAAAGAATAATAAAATGCATCTACTTTATAAGAACATACATTTGGAACACAAAGCACATTTGAGTGTGTTGAAAATACAAGGGATAAAAATAATAAAATATACAGTAAGGGGTGGTAATATGTTCTCTCGATGCAGACGGGAAGCATTCTGGATACATCATTTAAATATTAGACTCAACCAGCCCATTTTACTATGCATGTCCATTCATAAAAGCNGACAATAGTATACTTTATACTTTATAAATAAAATAGCATAGTTGGTTCCATGTTAATGGCTTAAATATGTTGTCTGTGAGGGTAGTGGATGAAAGACATTATAGAGGCTTAAAATAGGTTAAAGGTTTATAGTTTGAAATAAATGTTTAAAACTATTTCTACATTATTATTTATTTTTCCTTTCCTAGAAGTTCAAGGACACTTTTAAAAGCACTGAAGCACACAAATCCTTTTATTACCATATGCAGTTGAATTACAGTGACAAATATTGTACTTTGTATAATACTTTTTATTATAAACCCAAAATAACACTCAACACCAAATATTGGACTTGATCCAGAACCGATTGCATGCAGATCTGTTCCTTCACTTGAGAGAAGCTCCCTGCTCCCTCTCCTATTACATATGAGACTTCAAGACACTTAAGTGCAGCACATAAACTAATGACCCCTGTCCAGTCCTCCCACGTGTCCATTAGCATTCCTATCCCAGCAGAACGCTAATCAGCCAACCTGGGCCGCCCCATACATTTTTAAAGTGGATAAAAGTGAAGATTTGTACGCTTGAAAACTTACTAATAACATCTGGGCCTAAATTCACTAAGCGGAGAGTTTGCTGGTGAATTTGAAAGGTGGTGAAGTTGCCCATAGCAACCAATTCTCCAGTATGCAAAATGAAACTGAGAGCTTGAATCTGATTGGTTGCTATGGGCAACTTCACCACCTTTCAAATTCACCAGCAAACTCTCCGCTTAGTGAATTTAGGCCCTGGTGCGCGAATGCTCAAATATTTTTTTGGACGTTAGGCAGGGAACCTGAAATTAATCTGGATCTGGTCCATTGTGCTAACAATTCTAGTGTTGATGTTAAATAATACTGTATTCTGGAAAAACTGTGAAATCATTTCAGCCCATGTGATTGATCTGTTTGGCATTATGGGGCTGATTTAGCCCTGCGTCTCCGTGCCTCTGTGACTCCGCGTTCCACGCCCCTTTCCTCATTTCCATATGCGCTTTAGCGCAGCCTGCACCATGTCTGCAGCCGCCAGAAACGCTGAATCGGTCCTATATTTCAATATATATGCCATTGTTTAAATGTATTACATTCCAAATATGCATAAACTTATTTTTATCTATCCATCTCTCATAACTTAAAGGTCCTGAATTATAAATATTGTAGTACTCTTATAAACAATGTTAGAATTAAAATGTGTTATTCAATTTTTAACTGCAGCAGTTTATGTTATAAACATGCAAATCACCCAATTAATTTGTAATCTAAGCACTCAATCCAACTTCTTTCAAGGAAAATTCTAATACATATTTGACATAAACACATGGTTTTCAGCAACTAATTATACTGAATCAGTATCACCAAGGGAAATCAATTGGGAAAAAAGATGCATGCTATTAATNCTGAAATGAGAATCTAAAGTTGTTCCCAAAGACCTTACCCCTTGTAATGCAAAGCCAGCAACTGAAAATCAAATCTAAAACAGGCATGATTGTAATAAATGCAACTTTATTATTTTCAGAATATAATGATTTTATGTATTCATCATTCTGTATATATTAAAATATACTGGTATATGAACAATTCAGATGTGTATTAGAACAAAAACTATCAACTATAAAAATTTCACTGTAGGGAAAGATATGTCCCTAGTGATCACATTTCCTCACTTCATGCCTATACTAATTTCAGTAATTTTCACTTTTTTTTGTGTTTCATGCTGGTTTGTTCATTACTGTACTTGATGTTATGGAGTGTATTGTCAATCACTGACCACCCCTATATATATAGCTACATAAAAAAACAACTCACTCTCTCTCTCTCTCTATATATATATATATATATATTTATATATATATATATATATATATATATTCATTTTTATTTTTTTAAATGTACAGATGTTCCTACTCAAATATTTTGAATATTTCATTCTTTCTAATGTAAAATAATAGGTCCTTATCTAACATAAAATATTGATTGGTTTGTGTTTTCCTGACTTAAGCTGGGCATACACTATAAGATAAATTGTTCAAATCTNAAGATTTTTCAAGAGTGGGCAAAACCATGATGAATTACAGGGGAGGTTAAATGAATGNCAGTGTTTGCATGCAGGAAGAATACTTTATTTTTGCATTTTGCACACAGATTCTGACCATCGTTACTGTTGATGTTACACTGTTATTAGACTTGGGCTAGGAAACATCATCTCTCACCTGTAATACTGATTGCAATTAATTCAATTTGCCTCCCCTGCAATTCAACATGGTTTTGCCCACTCTTGAAATTTTTTTCGATTGGAACAATTTATCTTATAGTGTATGCCCAGCTTTTGACTGTATTTTATAAAGTGCCAGAAACATCTCTATTTATAAATTTGCGAATGCTAATGGGTTGCTGGCTAATNTTTCTTACAGTAGATGTCAGCCATACAATTTGCAATGACCATTAATAATGTTTCTGCTAATAACCGTTGGAACAACATTAAAGGCCCTAATTCAATAGAGAAACAGAAACATTGCAACAGCTGTATGTTCACCTCTGAATTAAGGACATTGGCCGGAAGACTGAAAATTGGGCATGTTGTCCATAGCAACCAGTCAGATTCAAGCTCACATTCTCCAGTATGAAAAATGAGACTCATGAGCTCAACTCTGATGGGCAACATCCCCACTTTTCAATCTCCCTCCAATCTCCCTGCTTAGTAAATTTAGGCCATTGTGTAGTACACAAATTAATAACATGCAGTCATAAGCAGGGGCAGATTCACAAATAAAAGTGAAAATAAATTCTGGATGTGGCCTCATGTGGGCAGGACAAATGTAATTGTAGGTGGGGCTAAAAGAAAGTAGGTTTTATTTATAGCAACATATAAAGCTGAACAGGTAGTTCAGGTAATGTTCATTTGAAATCACATATTCAAATGCGAGCTAAGCTGACCAACTATCACCAAAGTCTTCTCCTTGCAAGTCCCATGCTTTAATCATCATGAACTTTTAAAGACAAGTACAAACCAAGGAATAGCAACTCTGACATAAATTGGATGTTAGAGGAGCAATATTAAATACTTTGATAAAATAATTGCTTTAGGTAATAGGTGGCCCTAGCTGGGGTGTCAATGATTGAACCTAAAGACAGCCATGGTTGTATCATAACTGGCGCATCCCCACCATACCCGTTTCCCCGGTTCACCCTTTTATTTGCACAAATTCCCTCAGTGGGAGAAGGCAGATCAGACGTGCCACGAGACAGGTAATCTGATGTTCACATTATAAGGGTGCACCTCTAAACACAGATATTTCCCCCTGATCTTCTTTTTGCGCCCTCAAAACTAATTTGCCACCTCCCACAAGCACCACCACGGCGAAGGTACCCTCCAATACCTACGCCACCGAAACTAGTCAAGGACCTCCATCAGCCTCTGAATGAACAAAACTTGACCTTGAGGGGATAGATGTAATCCATCCCCCCTGTAAAANTGAGTAATGGTATAAATTATCTGAGGATGGGAAATAAAACGTAACTTAAAGGACGCAAGAGTACGATTCAACTTCTTGCGAGTCTTATCTAAATTCTTGATAGACCCCCAACCTCTCCATACCAAATGAGGAATCATGGCAGACCAACAGATTAACATATCAGGGAACAAAGAATGTATCCTGGATTGGTCCCCATTAATATCCAGTTCAAGAGAACAAGACCAACAAACTACCAATATTCAGAAATCCTAAAAGTCACGAAAAAGGTCAGACAAAAAGCTACCCCAAACAAACGCGATTCAAACAAATCAAAAGCTACCCTGGNAAGAAAAAAAATAAGCCTGCGCAAAATATAAATATCAATGGGGCATCGAGAATCATCTAAAACCAGTTGAAGTGCCCAACCTTTCAAAACTCTACTAATGGAAAACTTCTGGAAAATCAATCAGATTAGGAAACACCAGCTAACAAAGACAGCATGGATCATATAGTGCGACTGGCCTTAAATTCCCTCCACACCACACCACCTTACCTGAAATAGCTTTCGCTACCTTATATCCCACCCATTGATCCCACGTCCAANGATACGCCCTCAGTGTAGCGGGGCCAGGGAGCCAAAAGCCAACATCTCTAACCCGGATAAACAATCTGCCAGAGATGAGAGGGGCAAGAAAGACCATATAGTTGAGCATGTGGCGCCAACCCCTTAAACAATTAACGGGGCCAATTAAAACATAAAAGCACATCGGCTAAGAAGCTGCAAACGGCAGACNCATGATGAGCCTAGAAAATTAAAAGTTGAATGGTGAGAGGTGGTGAGAGAAGAAGACGCTTTCTGGTTGTTGAATGCCTGTAATACCCATAAATTGTCCCACCAAAATACAATAGAATGTTGTTGCAAATCTGATGGCCACAATTCGACCGCCACCACAATTGGAAATAGTTCCAGGCCATCAAGTTACCTTTGATCCATTGCTACGCTTACAATGACGCTCAAGGTTCAGCACAGTAAAAAACTCCAAAACCGAGAGATCCATCTGCATCAGTAAATAACTCTAAATCTAAATTCAAAGTAAGTGACAAAGACCAGATACTCACACCATAAAATTGAGACAAAAACTGTAACCAAATCCCCATGAGCGGCCGACAGATGAACAAAATGATGAGACAACTGAACCCCAGCTGTCAATCTTTCTAACCATCTACAAAAGATTCTACCCATTGGTATGACGCAGCAAGTAAAATTAAGACCCAAGAGAGATTGTACCTTAGCTAAAGTTGCCCACTTATGTTGCCGCACATCAATGAGGATTGCACACAATTTTTTCACCTTGTCAGCAGGCAAGCGGTAGGGTCCCTCCACTGTGTTGATCTCAATACCTAAGAAAGACAAACAAGTAGAGGGACCTTTCATCTTATCCTCCACCACCGGGAACACCGGAATGCCAAAATAAAGCTGTAACTGAAAAAGGAACAGATGCACAATCATTACTATCCCCTGGGCCTATAAACAAAAAATCTTCAAAATAGTCAGCTATAAACTTATCCTTGGAACCAACCGTTAAACACCAATGTAGAAATGTACTAAACTTATCAAAAAATGAACTAGACACTGAACATCCCATGGGAAGACAACGATCAATAAAATAACCAAAAGGCAGTTGAAATCCCATATTCCGGATGAATAGGTAATAAACTAAAAGCCGATTCAATAATCAGTTTACTTAAAAGTGACCCAGCCCTGCATGCGGCCATCTAAGTCTAAAGCCTGTTCAAATGACTGGTAGTAAGCTGTAGCAATTTCGCTATTGCTGAACCTTCTGGAAAGACCTGACACCTTTTTAGGCACCACCACCAGAGGGGGAAATGATTAAACCAGGAATAGGTGGAGACAGAAAAGGGCCAATCATTCTGCCTAAACTTACCTCATCCAAAACTTTATTCTGAACAATAAGAGGAAGCTGACGAGCAGATTTCAGATTCCTCTTACAATATGTCAGAACCCTAAATCAGCAAACAAAATCCATCCTTAAAACCAGAGCATCAACATCATTTGGGTAACAAAATAATCATTTTAACATGTTACCTAATTTAACGGCGGAAGGGCCCTTGCTGAGGAGGACATCCGCCTGTAGGGGGCTTATTTCTAGGTCCCGGATACCCTGGACAATCCTGGGTGGGGTGGAAACCACCACATTAATTGCAGGAGTGTTTANATTTACAACTTTTGCCTCTGTTCCCCACTCAGAACCAGACAATATAAATCCCCTGTCCAAATCCCAACCCAGCATCAATAACCTCCGGCATAGCCATCTTCCTTTTGCTAGCATCATTCCACCTGCTCCTGGATACAGAAGTGAGCCTGCCCCCACTGCCCCTTCTACCTCCTCTCACAGGACCTTCAGTGTACAGTTTGTGGTAACCAGTGGTAGCCCGTACAGCACAGCGACCCCTCAGCGCGGGGGCCAGCATGAAAGGAATTACTTCCGGCGTCACCTGGAAGTCACATCACAGACATGCGCAGATGCTGGTAACGCGGGAGGGAGCTCTCCCTGGATTGGGCAGGTGCACCTCTAAAGGCCTCCTCTTACCAACAAGCGCAGACAGGCTTTGCTCAGCAATAAAACGCTGAGGGGCCACCCACATACGGGAAGGCGTATCCATCTAACTAATTCAAAAAAGTAGGGAAAGAAATGAAATATGAAAAAGGAAAAGAAATAAAAGAGAGGGGAAAAGGTAGAAAGAAGAGGTAATAAAGCAAAAAACAGAAGAAATAAAAAGTGACTAAAAGATCATACCATAAATAATTAATATTAACAAGGTCCACCCCCAGCCTCTGTAATAATTAACCCCTTGATGGACTCAAATGTGGTTTGAAAACACAATCTGTTGTTTATGTCCCTTCCTACCTAAACGGCCCTCAGGTTATTTTCCCAAAAATCATGCAAAACTGCTCATGAAATTGCCCTACCTATACCACTCTTCCTACGATTCCAATTGTGCACTTTACAAGTTGTGTTTTTCAGCACCTTCAATTTGTTGACCACCTGGTGACTTTTCCTAATACCCCTTGCNGCTAGACTTTTGTCAGTGTTCGTGTAGATAGTGCTATCTTTTCACAAATAAAAAGTAAAAATGAAAATCTTTATCAAGTGTCTTAATATTTGTTATTAACATGTTATTATATGTTATTAACTACATAAAATGTAAATAAAATAAAATATACATATGTTATTGTTCACATTTTTATATGTTTTTTGTAGTGATTTTTTTCAATGACGGTTTAATAAAAAAAATATAAAAAATCACTTTTCTGATTTTTTACAGGCAAACACTGCGCAAATACCCCCAAAAATATTTTAGCCAAATGACAACCTCTGTCACTCGCCATTGTGCCATTTCTCTGCGGTTTGTTGTCCTCCATGCGTCTGCATGTTCTTCTGTGCTGCATGTGAAATACATTCAGGTTCATGTGACCTAAATTCTCCTATCACAGCCCTTTTGACATTTCCAGTTAGAAATACCCAGGTAGGGAACATTAACATTGGTGGAAATCAGTGTCCAAGGCGCAAATAACCCTTCTTTTTTTAGAGATATTTAGGAGCCATTCAGATCAAAAAAATACCAGTGCAGTTCAGCCAACATGGAAATTTGACTAAACTGCCGGGGTATTTCATGTGTGTGAAAGGGGTATGATGTGCTCTTAGCAGTTCAGTCCCAGCAATTGAAAATATTACATGCATGTTTTGTCAATTGAAAGATTCACATATAAATAAGTCATGTGATTTTTGTTTCATATTGTAGTAGTGCTTCTTTGTAAGTTCTAGCTTTTGCTCTTAATTCAGATGTGTTTTTAAATTGTATCAAGTAAGAGACTTCCATGGTTCTCAAATGAAAGAGATATTTTCATCACTGCTGAATCATTTGCCCACTAATGTGTTTCACAAATGCTTTGAAATCTGCAGTCTTTAGCAGCATCAGTCTTTATCTGATCTCATATGTCAGATAAAGTCCTTAAAAAAACTAAATGCAATACCCTTTAAAAGAGAAAAGAGTGATGTTGCAGAAATTATTGATCGAGTTAATAAAAAGATTTAATATATAACAGAAACACGACACATGCAATTTCCAGGTGAAATTTTGGTAAATCCATTGTATACTCCTTGAATATTTATAGCAGTGACTTATGTCCAAGATATTTGTCTCAATGACTTCTTTCTCCTTTTCCTGTGTACAATGGACAACAGTTAGCATCCTTTCCTCAATGTCTTAGTTTGCCCACATATCGAATTATAATGGAACATTGGTCCTTTGCTTAAATATCTTGGGTTCTGTCCAGCAGCATAGAAAACATACAAACTACCAAACTGCAATAGTCTTAGTCTTAATTCAGTATGTAATCACATGGATAATATTGTTAGCCACTGTCTTTTAGATAAATGGTTAGAGCTTCCACAGCCTTTGCTTCCAGATCTGTGTGCCTGTTGACTTTTATTTTCACTACTTTGTCTAGATGTCTATTCAACAATGGATCATATTTACTGAGTAGAATCAGCAATTCTGTAGAATTGACATGGTCTAACAGCGAATCATCCAATACAAATGCAGCTACTTACTTAATCTGTAGCTCAATTGCCATTTTCCAATCAGTTTGATGACTTTAACCACCCTATCCATTATCTGTATGTTATTTTTCATTTCCTCTCACACTGAGATAAGCAATTCNTCAATGCCTGCATGCTTCAAACTTCCCATATGAGCCTCTGCACAAGAACTGTGCTGTTAGACTTGCTCTATGCTAAGCATATTATGCAGATATCCAACAACATTGAGATTCATTTTTTTTCTTTTAAATACCTTTTTTTGCTAGTAATGTAAGGCATTCATTATCAGTTGGTTCAATTTGATGTGACTGAAAGAAGAAACCTCTCGTTTTCANTTGGCCTAACAAACAGACCTGCTTGATAAAGACTATGCACTAGTANATACGCATTGGTGGATAGCAGTACCAGACGCGGTGGAGTTTTTGTGTTCTACTATCTGGACACTAATGTTTCATACGTAGGGCCCATAACAGTGTGGAACTTTTTTACCATCTGTGGACTGATAGAGGACTCATATTCTTTCACCGTGACAGTCTATTGACTGCTTTATTTTAAAAGAATTTTTATTTATTGGAAGAAGAAATAAAGAGCATTTATAAACCCTGATTGGAGAAATCTCTTTGGGAAGGAGCTCCTTTGGGCTCTGCCGGGAAGGAAACCGAAGAATTAGCAACATTTCCAGATACATGAATAAAAACTCTGAATANGATACAACGGACCTCTGAGACTTAAGTGTAAGTATATATGGTCTAATTTTATTATACAAAAAGATATTATTGGTTGAATATCCATTTCCCCCTGAGGATTGCCTGTCCCAATCTTTGGAACCTTTGTCTGGCTGTTCATACATAAGAAGCTCTGCCACGAGGAGAGTGTAGGAGGCTGACGGCGGACATACGGGATACCTGTAACTGAAATGTAAGTGGATGAGAAAGAAATTCAAATATAATAATAATTACATTTACTGACACCAATTTCCCCCCTTTGAGGAAAAGTAAAGCCCGGCACACACGGAACGACAAATCGTACGATCGTTGAATTTGCATATATCGAACGATCGGTAAGGAAAACACTCACAGGTGAGAAAATTATAAAATAGGTAGTGCATACGGGACGATTCTTGCAGGAAATCGGATGATTTTTTCTTCTGAGAATGATCGTACGATACGAAGCTCTTGCAGGAAACATCGTGTTCTGTAAGGATGCACACATGCAATGTTCGTTTGGGCGAATGTTCGTGCTGTGCGTTTATAAATAAAACTGTGTCATAGAAAAAAGAACATAGTTTTTACCTGGATATAGATTGCCTCATGTGTCATATCCTGCATCCTAGTATAGCATATGTAAACCATNTGCAGATTTTGTAAACCATTAACCCAAGCGAAGAGAAGTGTGGTCGAAGACCTAGTTATACAAATAGATGATATGAACATGTTACTGTATATGTGCTAGTATTTTGTTAACCCGATCAGTCACAATTATGTGTTCGATGTGATTTTTCCAGGAATGGCGACACAGATTCGTAAACGATGTGCTATGGCAGCATTACTGTTTATAACAGCACAATCGAACAACATGGCTGAGAAGAGAGAGCGGAAGCGTCGGTGGTACTGGAAGTACTGGAGTCGTGACTGGCTTCTTAGGCGCGATACTTTTTCTCATATGTCTCTGATTGCTGAAATCCGGGATAATAATCCAGAGGATTTTTTTAACTATTTAAGAATGTCTGAGGCAATGTTTAAAAATCTCCTTACTTTAAATACCCCTGTGATTAAATGCCAAGACACAAATATGCGTCAGGCAATTACCCCCGAGCAACGCCTGACAGCGACATTGTGTTTTTTGGCCACTGGTAGATCGCTCAAAGACCTTCGGTTCAGTAGTGCTATTTCAGCACAGGCTTTAGGAGAGATTATACCCGNCACATNTTGGGCACTTGTATCCGCTTTAAAGAACGACTATTTGAAGGTAAATGTTATGCACATGATACGTATACGATCTGTGACTTCTTACTTTATTTCTGAAATAGTTATGTACTGTACTTAAAAAACTATAGTAAACATGTTTTCTAATAATTTCTATTTATTATGTGAACAGGGAAAAATTTTNAATTAACATAATAACTTTTGCATACTACAATAAATACATCTTAATCTAAATTTATATACGACCTATGCACAAGATTTGAATTGGATGGATGTGGCAGCTCCTGTGGGTCAAGTGTGATGAGTATGGGTGTGAGTGGCCTTGGTACACTTGCCCTTGGTAGCGTGGCAGTCTATACTGTACTGAACTATAACTGCGTGGCATTGGTACAGCAGGCTGTTGGTTATCAACGGCTATATTTTGTTTAGACGCTATATAACTATTTGAATCAATTTCTCCTTTTTCTCCCTTGTACAAACTTTCACATATAATCCTCTCTGTGTCTGTTACATAGCGCCTATCCATATCTCTAAGCCTAGCTGCAACGACAATACCGAATGCCTCTCATCTATCGATGTCCTTGCTCATGCACTGCTTTGCAGTTTCAAGAACCTCATTTGTTAACGCCTCCTGTCTGTTGGCCTCAGCAGTGNAGGGTCGTTTCCGTTTGTAATCCCTCCTAATGTTGGGTTGAGCTAGTTGAGTGCTTGGTCCTTGTACATGTGAGCTTGTTTCCTGTGTGTGAAACGGAGACGTGTAAAAATTAGAGACTGTATCCTGATATATATTAAGCATACATATATAAAACATTACATTGGTATTGATTTGTCTTTTACAGTTCCCGAAAACATCATCGGAATGGTTAACAATTGCAGATGGCTTCAAAACAAGATGGCAGTTTCCCAATTGCGGCGGGGCCATCGATGGGAAGCACATCCGCATTTCGCCACCACCTAACAGTGGAAGTTTTTTTTTCAATTATGAAGGATTTTTTTAGTATCATTTTGTTGGCCATTGTTGACGCACACTACAGATTCATTTATGTAGACATAGGGAAAAATGCAAGGGTATCTGACGGGGGAGCCCTAGAACAGAGCTCTTTTCATTATAGATTNAGACATAACTTGTTAAATTTGCCCTCCTCTACTACTACTGATGCAGGTTTGAATTTCTGTTTTGTTGGGGATGAGGCATTTGCTTTGCAGCCAAACGTTTTACGACCTTTTCCGCAACGTTTTCTAAACACAGAGAGACGCATCTTTAATTATAGACTTTCTAGAGCTAGACGAGTGGTGGAAAATACATTTGGCATGGTTGGTAACAAATTTAGAATTTTTCACACTAACATTAACTTGCGCCATAACAAATTAAGCATCGTGGTTATGTGCTGTTGTGTTTTACACAACTATTTGCGCATTCATGCACCAGACACTGTTCCTTTAGGCAATTCTGATACTCTAGCATTCCCTGAAGAGAGTGATCGATGGACATCGTTTGAACNCATTTCATNCACTAATAGCAGTGTTGAGGCAAAAAGAAATAGAGATAACTATGTCACATTTTTTAATGGAGAAGGATCAGTTCCATGGCAGCATGAACAATTGTCATTATAAATGTGCCTCTCGTTAGTGTTCTGCTAATAATCACTGTTTATAGTATGTTAAATAAAAATTTCACTTACCGAATCTGTATGTTCTGTTTGTGTTTCGGGTAGTTCTTCCAGATCATCCAAATTACTTATAGACACGCTTGGGTTTTCTGTGTCAGCAGTAAAATGTAATAAATCAAAGTACCATAACTTTGGCACATAAATATCTTCGGGGGAAGCGCCAGATATTTTGGAATCTAGTACTTTATTCAATTCTTTTTTATAAACAGTGCGTAAATTTTGTATTTTATGTTTGATATAATCAATATTCGCATTGGGGTAGTGTGGTAATGTGATGTCCAATAACGCCTGCAGTGCCTCTGCTCTTTTCTGCTTATTGCTATAATCAGGGGATTTGCACACCCACAGGCATGGGTAGCCCTGATAAGCCTCGATGAATTCTCTTGTGAAATCACGCTTTTCCGCCATCTGGAAAAAAAAATTATTTCTCGTTTACATACATATGGTGAACAAAATGAGACTCACATTCATGCAAATATGTAATTGTTATGATGTGTTTCTTTTCCAAAGTTTACAATAACCATAAACAAATNCACACTTTGTCTTGAAAACATGTCACCCAATAGTCATACGCCTCCCATACGGGTGCGATTACCCCTGCTATAGCAGACGGTTGACACCAAAGTTTTTTGTTCACAGTTGTGCTAAATGTTAAGATGGGGGTGAAAGGCAACAACATGNATGATTTATAACATGACAAATATGGGTATGAAAAAGCATTCAGCACTACTACTAGACCTTTAAAATGGAATGGCAACATGGTATTGCGAAACTTATAACACTACTAATGCGTCACAATGGTAGTAATGTCACTTGTGGACAAAATCACAAGCTACGTATGTATAATACTTTGTGTAAAGTTGTTTTTACAAACTTTATGACATACGGTTAATGTGTCCAGGCATTATAACCATAGGTATTATCGAGACTGTGGGAGTGCTGTGTCATGCGGCGTGTTATGGAGCATGCCGCCACCTACATTTTGACACACTTGCTAAAGCATTACTGTGGTGGATGTACGTTTATACATGTACAGGCATGTGTCNTCACACACATAGTACATAATAGGCTCAAAGTAAGGGCACTACGTCACCATGCTTACACCATAACACTCAGGTACCATGCTGTCTTCTAAAGATGACGTTGTGAGAAAAACGTTGCTGAACATAAATCATCATGGAAAATAACATTAATATTAACCGTGTACTTGGCAATGGTATACAAAATTGGAACACTAGATTGTTGTTTACAATGTTTGTAGACCCATAACTTGACAACTCTGTTAGTGACATGTTTTGACAATAATTCTAAACATTAGTGTTTATCAAAATTACATTATGCAATTTAGAGAGAACACCTTTACCTTTGATATAACAAAAGTATGACCAAACTGTAACATTTTTCATTTACTGTCTAGGTTTTTCCTTGTTACACACACTGTGTGTAATAAGTAATATAACAAAGGCTGCTATTCTATGTATATGTAGTGTAAAAGGGTGATCTATGGGATAATAATGTCGCCCATTGGTTCTGGGGCTCATACCAAAAAACGTATGCATTTACAATAAAATTCTAAAAATCCAGTGCCTATGTATATCATGTCAACATACTCTCAAAAAATATTAATACGTAGGTGTCCATGTATTACATTGCAAAACAACACTATTATTGATAAGTTATGTCTATTTATATATTTTACAAAGAAGTACATGTTTTTGTTTGTCAGTCACATCACCAGCACACTGCAGTATGAAATATATCATATGTCATAACATCATCTTTTACATTGAAATAATTGTTTTGTTTATGTGCAGTTTGACATAGGAGCTTAAAACAGGTAAACACAAAAAAGCAATACATTCGCTACCACTTACCTCACAATATAATTCCTCACACCTTGTGTGTATCAGCGTCTTCTTCGCACGGTCTGTACGATACTTCGTTTGTCACGGTCGTTCTTCCTCTGGCGAAGGATCGCGCGGACAGGGAGTGGCTACGTTCTTTTGGCGCCAAAACTGTTGCCAATACATCTTTCCAAGATGGCAGAAGGAAATATCACTGCAGCTACAGCCATGGAAATGTAGCAGCCAGATTCTTCATCCTCAAATGTGACATCTGCTGAAGAATCTGAAGTCATTAGAGCTAAAGCTATGTCTGACCTAGAAATGCTAGAAATGGTCAGAATATTTGACAATGAGGATTATGACTGTAGGAGGGAGGAGTATGCTGCAGTATATAAGCGAAAAAGGAGTAATAATGAAAGAAGCCATCAAATGTTTAAAAAAGAAATATGGGGTGAAAAGAACAAAACACCAGTTGCAGAAGCGATGGAGTGATCTTAAAAGAAAAGAAAAAAGCAAATTAAAGAAAATACGGAGAAAGATTGCTAGTAAGTATTGGAAACAAATATAATGCATATTGTATACTTTACATGCTAATATGTGTGTTGTCTGAATGTTTTTGAATNTAAACAACCACATGCATGTGATTATTTTATTTTTGGTTTACTTTAACTACAGTCACGTGCTGGCGCCACCACAAAACATACTCGAATTCGCGAGAAACAACACACACAGGGAGGAGGTGAGTGTGCATATACATTCATATAACAGTGTTTAAGGCATATATGTCGTTCTTATAGTAAAATGTATACTACCATGAATTATCATTATTTTTCTATATATGTCAATCTGCTCATATAAGATTGATTATTTTTAACACATTCGCGTTGTGTTTTATGTCCATGTCATTGGAAATATGTGGCCTAGTTCTCACTAGTGCAGTTTATTTCATAATCATGGGTTAAGTAAACATATGACGTTATAAGATTTTCATATTAATATAATGTAACAACATGCATGGCCTGTTACTCAATGTAATACACACATATAGATGAGTACTGAGATCAGTGTACAATAATGTATTATTTTTAAGTCTGAAAGATTGTCATGCTTAATTAGCATGGTGTAACTATACACCAGATAACATCAATTAATGCTTTCTTAATATGCCAGTACAGTTGCAAAGTGGCAAACTTTTCTACAACATTTAGCTATAAATCACTCACAATGTATAGTAAACTCTTTAATGTTATTCCATTTTTGTATGTAAACCACACTAATTATGCATAGCATTAATATTACATATGTAGGAGAATTATTTGTCAAAATTTTACGCAAGCATACCTTATGCTTGTACGTATTTAGCGTACGTAAAATAACTCATGTTATAACGAACACATCAATACTGTTTACTATGTATTGAGACTTTCTTGTGACAGTATAAAAGATATTAAAGTAGTTTATTTGATTGTTTTATAGATGACTCTGGAAATGAAGATCCACGTTCTACCTCTTGCACAGCGCATCTGATGGATAGAAACACACCATTACATGGTAAGAAAGGCAAGATGTACATGTATCAGCTAATATACGGATGATAATNGTTATACATGACATACAACTGCATAATTTATCCATGGTAACATAAACAAAGGTCTGCNCTGCTTTGTACAAGATACAATTTCANTAAACTTAAATAAATTTGCTTTGTNTGAGGCGTCTATCAATCACTTCCATGTATGTGCTATACCCCTGTTACATACTTAATTGGTCACTGATTATATTTGCGTATACATAAAATCCAAATTAAAGTCGTGNTAAGTCACGGTATTAAATAGTTGGCCCTTTACCATTGCTCTTATGTGCCAGGTTACTTAGACAGTGTACAAATATGTTTACATGGCATCATGTAGATATATTGAAAATCATACTTTAATGTATGTTACTAATTGAATGTGAATAATCCTAAAGATACACATAAACAATAGTTAAAATCATGTAAAAATTATGGAAAAATGTATTATGTTGTAAAACAACGTACATGACAGAGCATAATGATTGTAATGAGTGTTTCACCTACATTAACTATGGTTATGATGTACATGTAAACAGTTTTGTTATACATCAACTTTATTTCCTTAAATAGTGGAAACGATAGTTATAATGACCAAAGGTTGGTTAACACCTTAATGACAAAAATCAACATGCTGCAACGTTCATAAGATGTGTACATTAGTATGTAAACATGTCATTAAAGCTCACATCCATTAGTAAAGTTTAGTTAAAACTTTGCAATTCTCAAAAGAACTGAGTGCTTATATAAGTGTAGTTTTTTCTTATCTGACATATTATTACACTGGGGCTTATCTTTATCTGTTTATTAATTTTGCTTTGTACTTAACAGTATGCAGCCTTTCTGCAGAGAGTGACAATCCTGGACCCTCTGTGTCTTATGAGTCTCAAGTAACAAATGATGCAGCAGGTATTACATCAAAGTGCACTTGAGCACGTAAAATATGTATATGTGTACAGCAATAGTAGCAGTTACTTTGTGCAACAAGCATGTGACAACGTTATGTGTGATTTGTTTTTTCTTAACGTTAAATTTAATACATATTTACACACTGATGGTGTGTAGAANGTGCACACAAGATTCAGTATGTCTGTATATACAGCAGATAAACAACAAAATTTTAACCTGTACGTACCAGATAAAACTCCACCAGGATCAGTGTAATAATAACAATTGAATGAAGTCTACAATAACCTTCAGTTAATGTAAACTGTTTACCTTTGCTAACAAAATGTTCTGTTGTGTTTTCAGAAAAACACGTTACGACAACACACCCTTGTGATGTANTGTTCATATATGCTATGATTCCTTATGCTTCCCCTTAATTACAAGTACCTACCCATATACGTCATAAGTATACTATGTATGTATGGCAAGCATTAACACACAGTGTAAGTAATGTTTTCAGTAATTTTTATGTTTCCTTACACTCCCTAATGNATTTCATTATATTTACAGATGAAATCATCATGTTATCCAGTACGGACAGTGAATCTCCGGTTTCTTCGCATGGGGAACACGAGGCAACAACAATACCAGATGATAGACTTCAAATACTACAAGTCTTTCAGGAAACATGTCTGTTAGTGGAGGATATGAAAGTAAAATTTGAAAAGTTGGCATCAAACGTAAATGTTTTGAAAAAAAAAAAATAGATGTCTGCTTTTTTAAACAGGAATAAGCTATCTAAGGTCACCTGCTGTATCTTAAGTTGAAAAGTGACATTGCAGCTTGCACATACGCTCCAGCATGCTTGAATATATACATCTATATCCGNATTCCGCCCACGTTTCACCTTTTGTCATTGATATATTTCGCATACAGTTGATAGTGTGTACAGTGATGTGTCGTGTTGGTACCATGTGTACTAAGTAAGTNGATTATGTGCAATGTTTAACATGTTTAACAGTTAGTGTTAACCACAGTGTTTTGTTCCATTGATAGATTTTGTTTGTACCTTTACCGCGCACAATTAAAGTGTTAGGTTACATGTTGCTTGTGTACATGATAATGCCTGTGTTACTGTTGTTTTAATAAACAAATACATAAAATAAATGTCATGTGTATATTTTTATTATTAAAGTTCACAGTATTACCAATCATACATTTGCAGTTGCCATAACAAAGCTACATATATTGTTATGAAATATTTTGCATGATTTCCTGATCCTTTATCATGTACAATCCTCTCCTATACACTACAATGTGGAGCATATATAACACACGCTTAAGTGTTTAGCATAACAATTTATGCATATCTTCAATACTTTGTCCAATTGCGTTTATTTAACTATGGTTTTCTTCATAAAAAAAAAACCTTAACATCTGGTCATTTTACAATAAACTTTATTTCCTTTATTAAATATTGGCCAAACTGTAATAACACAGTACNTTTTTGAAACACATGTCCAAAAAACAGTAATTTGGGACAAATTGCATAGTACACAACACATTTGTTGTGGTAGTTGACTTAACAGGCATATAAAATAGACACAAATATGCCATTATTCTATATGAAACTGGACACNTTGCAAGTGCCTGTGTAAAGACCCAGTAATGTACTTATGGGTTTTAACATTTGGTAATCCAGGGCAATGATATAGTATAACACTGTGCTATGTGATTCTTGGATACCCTATGCTTTCCCTGTATGGATGTGAACAGGGTTGGTAAGCCGCGCGAATGCTCTAGTGATGTGGTAGGAGTGCAGCCTTAAAGGTACGGTGAGAAAACCCTCTAGTGTTTCTCTGGGTGTGTAGACAACTACAGGATATATATAT
>JABWIB010005173.1:6303-22938 GCA_016617825.1 Platyplectrum ornatum
TGTGTATATATATATATATATATATATATATATATATATTTAATTATTTTGTTTGACTATATTTACTCATCTTTAGGGATGTAAATATCCATGGTGGTCCATTATGTGTTTTGAAATTTTTGTATATTTAATGCTCTATCCTGGATGGACATCATTTTAATTATAAAAACCTTATTTTACATCAGAGACCGGGTTGGTTTCAACAGAGAGTGCATAACATAAGGATTTCCTGAACATTTAAAGGGTCACAACCCAAATAACTAATGGACAGGTGTTGCAGCTTGATCATCTCAGGCCGTACTCTTTCAGCATTTAATAAATGAAACATTAATTACTTGTCAATCAATACATATACACAGTGTCATAAAATAGCTAATATCAAGCAATACAATAAGCTAATATCAAGCAATACAAAAAATTATTTGCACTTCAAGAGCCTATTTGAGATTGGAAGACCACGCTGCTGTTTATGGGTTTGCTCCGGTTATTACCAACAATCTAAACCGTTGAGCAGCCCAGTGATACCACCTAATTGTTAGAGAGAAAGGGGCAGGGGCCTTGCCTTGCTGATTATAATCACGTTGCCCGAGATCAGAGCCGCTGAACAGGAGAGACGCACACATGCGGTCTGTATTGCGGGAAAAGACGCTACATTGACAACAGTGAGCCAGAGGAGACCTCTACCCTCTATGATACACGCTGCTTAGGCTACATACTGCGGATGCCCAAGAACGTGGCAGGAGATCCATAGAGCATGAACAAGAGGTTACACTGACCCATATTCATATTAACTCATATTCTCAATTATTAAGTAGCATCCCATTTATCCTCCCCCCGCTTCTCCATAGAAATAACAGTATATCAATCTTTTCATTTCCCCCTCTTTGACTCATTTGGTGATATAAACAATTATTTTTCCTAGGCCAGTTATTCTTATTACACTCTGCTGCTATTTATACTAGTGTTCGTGAACTCTGCACGCTGCACAACCAAGATTACTTTATACATTTTAGTGCTTTGTTACTAATTATATGTTTGAATAAATTCATGTGATACTTTTTTATTGAATGTCATTGTTCTTTGTATGTTACAAGTTCTATTTAGAAGTCTGGTCAGGCATCCAAAACAGCGCTATCCTATATATCTTTGTCCGCTTTATCAGGAGATCATTTTTTTACAGTTTTTCTCTAGAGGGCCACACACAGTTCGTTTTTGGTTGATGCTGCTATTTTTTGGACTCTGACTTGAATTTATTTATTTATTATTATTTTTTTAATAGTGTATGGGATTTCATATAGTATTGAGCGCTGGTACCTCTTTTTTTGTTTAGGATTGCTTTTTTAAGCAAAAATTATGAAACTAGATATTCAAGTATGGATTATAAATGTTTGTTTATCGTGGGACTTAAGGGCCTTGAGTAAGCTACGTTTTTCTTACTTGATCAACTATTGCTATAAATATACTTTCAGTTCTACATTTAATAATCAAGAGATTAATAAACATCAGACAGGACTTGTATATTCTTTTCTCTTGATGCAGAACTTTTTATTGTGACATTTACTGTTCTAGTAAGCAAAAGTCCGACAGTGTGTTCATTTTTAATAAATTGTGGGACACACAAATAAGAAGACATCAACAGAATTGATAGCATTCATACACCTGTGAGCGGATGATCGGATCTCCAACAGACAAGGATTACAGCTTTGGCAGCATTACTAAAATAGTACAGGAGAGAACCTTTATGAATGGAGTGGGGATCAGGCGACCAGTTTAGGAGCCAGAAGAGGGAAGAGTGAGGGACCTATTTGCCCAAAATGTGTTCCGAAATATTAATCACAGAAGTTCAGAAGCCCTAAATCATGGGGCAGGTCCACCAAATATGTAGCATAGAACATACCAAGCTCTGACTCATTTGAAACATTTATCAAACACCCCTGGGTAATATTTGTGTTACACAGGGGTGTTTTCCGGGGGCCCAGTACCACGTGGAAAGAAGCTTATATGACTTTGGCCATCATCAAGGGCCTGGCCAAGATCATGTTCCCAGAGTTTATAGATGTGGGACATCAGATACTATGGAGGTTCAGAAACCAGGAATAAATGTTCAAATAGGGTGGGGGGGAGCCAATGTCCTAGCATTGGATGCAGGGCTAGATAAGAAGGATCTAGTCTTGGTGTGATACAGCTTTGAAAGGACGATAAGGAGCTAAAATTGGCTGATCATCCTGACAGTGGCAGTGTAATAAATGGACAGCTGACTGTCACTGCTGAGTCTTGGGGGGAAATTTACTAAAGAGCAAGTTTGTGACTGAGAATTTCTCGCCGCTTCTCACCGGTTTTGGGACTAGAATTCTAGATTTGGGACTAGAATTGTGTGTGTGTTATAGTATTTACTATTGGGCGTGATTTTGTTTTCTGTTCTTTTTTGTGGTGTGTTGTGGCTTGGTTTTTGGCGTGATTTTGGGTGAGAATTAATTCTGAAACAGGTCTCTTTAAATTTAATCTACATTTTCCGTTATGGTAACATGCCTACTGATCGCATCCATTTTGGAAATGATTGAACGACTACAAATACACGCCATTTCCTGTGAGATTAGCAGGGAGAGATCAGGATTAGAGAGGTAGTGTAGGTATATTGTAAATGCTGTGTGTGGTGTGTTAGTGTTATAGGTCACTTGTACTTGTCTGTATAGTTTTTATTTTATTTACTCATTTTTTGTCCCGTGTCTTTTTTTCATATTTTTCAGAAACTGCAGAAAAAGATTTTCTTATATTAAGGGTAAGATTGTGATAAGGCTACCGCTAGGCCAAATAACATTAGCATGCCAGGTATAATGTGAAATCAGGATGTGTATTAGAAAATCAAAACAACTGTAGATCAGATCCATAATAACATATCATCTAATGGACAACCACAAACTTACCTTGCAACATTTCCCTTAGGTTCATCTTCTGATGTGGGGAATGTGTTTAAGCAGATGACAATGCTTGCTCCTCCAAGCCAAGAACCATTTGTGCCTATAGACGAAGAACACACATGTCTTGCATTAGGAGCCACCAAATCATACAGCAACTTACGCAATATGAGTATGTGAATAGACATATACCTGTAATTCTTTACTGCAACTATAGTAGGGGGACAGGTCCTGCCCTGATAGGTGAAGATCAGCCGTGAGGCTGTTAGAGGGGGATTTGAGGGACAGCCGCCGGACCTGAGAGGTAGGAGTTGATTTCATTATCATATATATAATAATTCCGAATTTCCCTATCTGCTGTACATTTGCTGTATATGTTTGTTCTGCATATTCTGTGAATGCAGTTTTTACAAAAATATTAAATGTTAATATCACCTTAAGACCTGTTGATTATATTTGTCTGTGAGACATATTTATATTCTGAAGCAGTGCTTTGTAACAGTTCTCTCATTAACATTATTATTGCAAGGTGTGCAGTGTGAGACCTTCTTTATGTGACTATTTATATTGATAGCCACGTTTTGTTGCAGTTGTGTAGTTTTGAATGGTAGTACTGGCACCCTTATATAATTATATTACATAACCGGGAATACTTTGGTGCAGGAATAGTGTTGTTGTTCTTTTGCAACTATAGTAGCACAAGCAGACCCCGCATTATAGATTGTCACAATGTTCCAGATGTAGGAGCAAGACCCTGGGGAGCAAAAAAATAAATCACTACCACACGCCAAGATTTGTACAACATATTTTGTGACAAACAATACACTCTTTATGCCGCTCCTTAATTTTTGACCTCTGCGGTGTACCCAAATAGCGTTTTACAACCATATATGGGATATTCTAAAACCTGTCAGGGGATTACATTTTAAGTTTTGTCTTATGGGTAACATCTGTCCTGGTTAACATCGGTCCAGAATAAAATGGATTAACACGTAAAATTAGCAAAAAAAAGGGAAATTTAAAAATGTTACCTTCACTTTGCTTTAATTCCTGTTAAACGTCTAAATGGTTAACAAACTTCCGGAGTGCTGTTTTTGAGGTGTGACGTTTTCTAAATCATTTATGGGGGTGTCTAATACGCAGGCTCCTCAGAGTCACATCCTATGTGAACTGGCCCCTACATTTTTGAAACTTTTACTTGAATTTTCTTGAAAGTGCCAAAAATTCTTTCACAGGGTTAGGGAGCATAGTAATGGGAATTTCTAACAAGTCATTCACAAAGATCCTAGCTTGGCAGAGGGGGACTAAATTAAGGACTAAAGCTCAGACATAAACATCCAGTCTACCCTGTCAAAGACCTTCTCAGCCTCAGTTTACAGGAGGATTGTTGGTGTTGTTGTCTCTTGCCTCATGACCAGGGACAAACCCCTCCTGAACTGTATGAACGAAGTCAGGGAGATTTAGCTAGCACCTTCCTTGGTATATTATCCCATCTTAAATATTTTGGGTGACACTTGCAGGTTTCATGTGGTGGAGAAAAATGGATGGCATCTTGTCGGGAATGACCATGGCAGAATAAGCTGGAACTAAAATGGAAAGTCCAAGATGACTGTTCTGTGAGCTAGAATGGAGCAAGGGTAGCAGGAACAACGCTGAGTGAAGGGCATAACTAGGTATTCAAAGTGACCATCACAAGTGTTAAAAGAGATCTTCTACTCATCTACCGCTTTCATTCGGATGAGGTTATACGGTCCTCTCAGGTCCAGCTTGGTGAAAGATGAAGCTCCCTCTCAGGTCCAGCTTGGTGAAAGATGACCTGGTGAAAAAGCTCTGTAATAAGTGGCAGGGAATAGTGGTTTTGTATGGTAATTTCATTTAAACCCTGATAATATATGCAAGGCATTAGACCACCGTCCTTCTTTTGTACAAAAAAGAATCCAGCTCCCGCAGGTGATGTAGAAGGTCATATGAAGGCCGTAGCCAATTGCTGCTGAATATATTCTGACATTGCTTCAGTTTCAAGAACAGAGAAGGGATATGTACGACCCCTGGGTGGCATCTTGCCAGGAATGAGATCAATGGTGCAGTCACAGTTTATGTGGACAGGCAATAAGTCAACACCCTGTTTGCTAAACACATCAGAAAAGGAAGCATAATGCGAAGGAATTGATTCTGCAATATCGACTTGAACTTTATTAAGGGGCTTAATAAAGGTAAGCAAGAGGCATAGCAACATTTTTCCCAACAAAGGATTTGCATATCCTGCCAATTTAACCTGAGGGTTGAGTCTCTTTAACCACGGATACCCCAACACAATTTTATGAGAAAGCTTGGGTAAAATAAAAAACTCAATTTCCAGATGAAGAGCTCCTACTCTGTTGCGAAGTAATCCCATGTTATGGGTTCGGGGATGACACAGCATGGATATTTATATTATATTTATTTAAAGCCAGGTTTATTATACAAATAGGTTCAGGTATAAACAGAATGACAGAAACAAGGGTAACAGAATAAGCACTCCAGGGAGCGCACTGACACAGATATAACACAGAGAATAAGCACTCCAGGGAGCGAATTGACACAGATATAACACACAGAGAATAAGCACTCCAAGGAGTGCCCTGAGGCAGACAGAACTCACAGAGAATAAGCACTCCAGGGAGCGCACTGACACAGATATAACACACAGAGAATAAGCACTCCAAGGAGTGCCCTGAGGCAGACAGAACTCACAGGGAATAAGCACTCCTGAGAGCACACACAGGATCAGGTGCACACAGCAAAGAGACAGAAAAAATGGCCCGCACCCAGCTCTGGGAGTAACCAGAATAAATAGCCCTAACACAGGTGCAGGGAATAATGAACCCAGTCGGTGATTAGCAGCAATATGTCCGACAGCGACAGAGGTTGGACACCGACAGAGGTTGGACATGGAACCACAGTCCAGGATGTAACATCCCATTAGTGATGCGGCTAGTAACCAAAATACACAGGACACAGAAATCTGCAGTTCTGACAAAAAATCAGCTGCAATACATTTTTCAGCTGATCCGGAATATAGAAGGGAAGTTAGTCTTTTAGAGCTTTGGAATAATACCAATGTAAATGTTACCTTTAGGGTAGGTAAGAGATGGAGAATGTATTAATACTCCTAACCTGGTGTCTCCTAGGCCAGTTAAGAGATGGATTCCTGGACGGAAGGAACAGGATGCAACCAGATGACCCTGGGAACCGCAGTACAGACACAAATTTTCCCTTCGCCTTCTTAGGCGTTCTTTAGGAGAAAGTCGAGACCTATTAATCTGCATAGGCTCGTCTTGAGACACTCCAGTGGAACCATTAACAGGTGATGGAGGAGGATGAAAGTGGGAGAGATATGCCTTGTTTCTCTCAGCCAGTCTTTCACGGTAATGTAAGTCCACCTTGGTGCAGAGAGATATAATATTATCTAACTTTGCTGGTAGATCTCGTGTGCTTAAATCATCCTTAATGCGGTCAGAAAGATCATTCCAGAAAGCAGAAACTAGGGCTTCCTCATTCTAGTGTAGCTCACTGGCAAGTGTCTGGAATTTCACAACATACTAGCCCACAGTGCGATTGCCCTGTCGCAGACGCATTATCTTAATGAAAGCGGACAAGGTTCTTCTGGGCTCATCAAAGATCTTTCGGAATGTTTTCAGGAATAATCATCAACCAGAGGGACAGCATGTTCTCACAATGGGGACACCCACTCCAGAGCAGGTCAATAAAACAGTGATACCATGTAACGTTAGTTTATAAAGTAAAGTGAACCTCACATTGATTGATAAATCCTCTACAAGTCCTGCAGACACTGGGCTACCTGCTGCTAAGAGGTTTCCAGACCTTCCAGGCGGCTGGCAATGCTGTGTAAAAGTCCCGAACCAGATTTCTGGCTGTTCCCATGTTGCTAGTGCAAACTGTCACGGTCGAAGAGGATTGTGGATCAAGGGAACAGATAGCTGGGAGCACAAATCCAAGGTACGCTGAGATAGCTCAGAGAGCTAGCACTAGCACCAGCTGCTTGAATGGAGGCCGGTTAAATACCCTCTGGTGTCTCCTCATAGGTCAGTGGCAGCAGCAGATGCCACTCTGGTCGCTATTGGTGCAAAACAGTCACACGACTTGAAACCATGATGGTTGCAGCATCACTTCCGGTTTCAAATGGTCACAGAGACGTCTGACAGCCACTCTTGTCTGCCTCCAGCACCCCATGCCACCTCCATAGGGACCCCGCCAGAGTACACAGACAAGTAAGCCATGGTGTTTGTGCATGCTCACAGCCTGGACCGTGACAGTCATCACTGATAACCCCAAACCCCTATAGTGGGTATGAAGCCTTCCAGAGAACCTCTATGATAAACATGACCTCGAAAACGAAAAACACCTCAAGAGGCAGTAGCTTGAAAATGTACAGGGAGAGGACACACAACATGAGCAGGCTGAACAGCTTCAGCTGCAGAAGGTGATGTTGGAGGGAAGGAAGATAGTGTCTTCATCTCACCTGGGCATTCTTTGGTGCAGGGCAATCTGGAAAAGCCCTAGGGGGTCCTGAGGTTTATGTTTTATCCATATTAAGCTTTAGAAAATGTATATACTTATTAACAGGATTTATATAGCACCATCAAATTAAATTAATTTAATTAGATTTAAGTTTAAGATGGCGGGAGGACATCCCAGATGAAATAGACATTGAGTTATGTGAACCAACAAAGTTGGTTAGAGATCCTGGGCCTGATCTTGTGCTGCACATCTTCCTAGAAAACTGGCGGATGTGCAGGTAAAAAGCTGAGTTTTTTAAGCACATTTTTAAATGAGAGAATGTGAGTTTTTACCATTTAAATATAAGGTCTAGCAGGGGATGCACTCCACATCTGTCTTTCCCTTGCCAAATCTACATGGTAAAATTACATGTTGTCTGATACTCACTGGAGACATAGACAGCCCATAAATGGGCAATGCCTGTCTAGAAGGTGGGGATGGAGTTGGGTTGCAGTGACTGGACCCAGGGAGCAGCAAAGGAAGCAGGAAAGATATACCAGAGAGTCATTCTAGCAGGAAATCAGAATCACAGAAGACAAATGGAACACTGGAACACAGGAGGAGAAGGTGATTAGGTAGACTTGACTAACAATAGTACCGTGTTTCCCCGATAATAAGACACTGTCTTATTATTTTTAAAGGACAAAAAACACCATAGGGCTTATTTTCGGGGGAGGGCTTACTTTATTGAACACTGGACAACACTGACACTATATGCCCCAAGTGCTGCTGATATAATGCCCCCTGACACAGACTATCTATAATATATATGTATACATTGAGGATGGCACAGCCTGTCATTAGCAGCATGGTGTCAGGGGGAAGCTTGTTCCTGCAGCCACAGACAGGGGGATGAGGAGTCACACACTCTTATCACACATTACTCACCCCTCTGCCTGCTCTCCCTGCTCCCTGGTATAACCTTAGCTGCCTAGACACTGCTGCTGGAAGTCTTCTGCTTGCTGCACAGAAAGGGTTAAGTGCACAATCTCTGGGCAGCTGACACTTCTACCAGGCTGTGAGATGGTGAGTTTGTTTACAGTAGGGGAGGGGGGAGGAGGGAGCCTGCACAGGAGGCCAGCGTGCAGCTTTCATTACAGGGGAGAGGGAGGGAGCTAGTGTAGGGACGTAGCTACCGTAGTGTGTAGATTAGATAGGGCTTATTTAGCGTAGCTTAGGGCTAGAGGAACAGTGCTTTGGCTAGGGCTTAATTTCAGGGGAGGGCTTATTTTAGACGGGGTACTGTAAAATGGGGTAGGGCTTATTTTCGGGATAGGTCTTATTATCGGGGAAACACGGTAGTAATGCAGGGAGCCATAGCACACAAGGAGACTCGAGCACTTGGACATCCTGTTACTCTGACAAAGAGTAGCTGCATATGAGATGTTTAAATAGACAGGCAGAGACTCCAACAGGGTAATGAGCTAAGTGAGGGAAAAGTGAAAAAACAAGACATAAGAGCAGTGCAGGGATCGTGACACTTGAGCAGAAGGATCCAGAAGAATTAAGAGAGAATAGTGACCCGTGGCTTTAACAGTAATTAAATCATTGACTACCTTGGTCAATGATTGTTGGAGTGTTGTTAATTAAAACCTGAATTAAGAGGATCCAGAAGCTTGCGTGAAGAAAGGAAGTGAGTGAAGCAAGAGTAGTCAAGTCTGTCTTACAAGCAGCTTAGAGGGGCATGGAAGTTTGGAAAGGGCAGATAATTTGAGAAATAGTTGGGACATACATGATGAGATTACTGAGAGACAGTCAGACATGTTGGACAGGAGAGAGGGAGAGAGAGGTTGGAGGGGGTAGATTTGAGTGTCATCATTGTAGAGAGGGTAATGAAAGCCAAAAAAAATCCAGCCAGATTCAGATATAAACTCTCATGACTTACACTCATGATTTACACTCCTTGGTCCACGTATCCTCTCATTCTACTCTTTCTCTCTTAGGACCAGATTCAGATTTACACTCTGATGACTTACACTCATGACTTACACTCTCATGGGCAAAACCATGTTGAATTACAGGGAAGGTAAATTGAATTCATTGCAATCAGTATTACAAGTGAGAGATGATGTTTCTTAGCACAAGTCTAATAACAGTGTAACAGTAACACTGGTCAGTATCTGTGTGCAAAATGCAAAAATAAAGTATTCTCCCTGCATGCAAACACTAACATTCATTTTACCTCCCCTGCAGTTCAACATGGTTTTGCCCATAAGAGTGTAAGTCATGAGTGTAAGTCATGAGAGTGTAAATCTGAATCTGGTCCTAAGAGAGAAAGTGTAGAATGAGAGGAGATGTGGACCAAGGATCTAGCCCTGGGAAAATTATGTGCATTTGATGTTTTGGAACCACCATAGTCTATAACCCTTAAATTAGGCAGTATAGTAAAGGTGCGATCATAAGAGGAATTTTATGTTACATTTTAAAAGATTATTTGATATGCCCATATTATGTGTTTAGTGTGTATGTTATTAACTTTTGCTATTGGAATGTATGTGTCAGAAATTTGTAGTTTCATCTATTTTCATATTTCATTTATTTCAGTTATGTAATGATAGCATGTAGGGTCTCTTCACCATGGCCGCAGAATGACTACATATGACCCAATTTAAAGGTGTTAAAAGTATTGACATTTGATAAGGTTTGAGGAAGTGCTGAGAATGTTTCTCAGCAGATTTAAAGAAATCCCCTGATTTCTAAAATTAAATCTACACACCCAACAATAAATGTACATTAAAATATTGTGTTTTTCTGAAAAAAAAGCTATTCAAAACTTTCAAATTTAGAAATATATATAAAAAAATTGCTAAAGGCACAATAATCAAGTTGTACTGTATGAGTTAGACATTATAATTTTAAAATATAGTAAAATATAATTGTTTATTATAAGGTCCACATATTTTGGAATACTCAGGAGGTCCAATCCAGAAGTGAACAGAGCAGAGATTTCATTGTGTATGCTCAGCAGGGCGGGATTAACGATGGGGCTTATGGGACTACAGCCCCAGGCCCCATTGTTCACCCATACCTCCGCTTTTGGGGGACTGTCCCGCTGTCCCTCCCACCTCCCAGTTTGTCCCGCTAAGGGAACAAACTTTGTTTCTGATATGAAGCCGTAAGTCACAGCATAAAAAGGGACAGGGCTTGGGCGGGAAGGGGGCGGAGTCAGGGTGTGTCAGGTTGGGTGGGTCTGGGGGCGGGGCTTATGTGTCCCGCGGACTGGACCGTGTAAGTTGGGAGGTATGTTCACATGGCTCATTCGTTTTCAACCTAGCTTTTAAACTTTTAAATTCCCCTCTGACACCTGACATCATGTGCTCCCCCTCCAAGCTGTGTTGATCAGCCTGTAACAGGCTCTGCAAAAAAAGAATTTTGTGTGCTGTTTTATCAGTTCATGGGAAGTCACTAATTTTATGTCAATATTTTTAGAGGGTCTTCTTAGTATATAAAAATACTTGAGAAAGTCCCAGGAGGACGAAATGCGTTGCCTTATATCTTTTCTGCCGTTGAATTGATATGATGTTCCTCTACTGAATAAGAAGTCACGTTTTACATATCCGATCCAGTTTATTGGGTGGCCACCCGATGGACTGTGCATGAGGTGGTCTACATAAAAGAATTCATTTCAACATCCATTTCTTAACATCTACAAAAAAGTTCCTAAGCGGTCAACGAGATCACCCTAAATATTTTTATATATTAAGACGACTCTCTATAAATATTGACATAAAATGAGTGACTTCCTATGAACGGATAAAACAGCACACAAAATTCCTTGTTGGAGGACAGTGGCTAACAAGATAACTGATGAGTATTTAACAAACATATAAAAAGAAGATGCTATCAGGATGATAGGTTCCTTCTGCCCAGTATGGAAGGAAATAAAGAATATTTTCAATACTCATGCTGACATCCTGAGACCAGATGTAACCTTGCAACCCTACCTGGGAGATTATATCCCTATCACTTGGAGACGTTCAGAAAATCTGAGGGACAAACTGGTTCATAGCCACTTTGTGAAGGGATCTTACGCCTGTGGAAAATGTAAAATATGCCCATTTACGGAAACCGACCAAACAATTTACATACAGGTTTGGCAAAACAAGGCAAATTCAAGAATATTTAAACTGCAATACAGACTGTGTAATATACTGTCTGACATGTACATGTAAATTGAAATATGTAGGCATGACCAGCAGAAACTTTAAAAAAAGACTAATGGAACACATAAAAAACAGCGATGCAAATCCGAAGGATCTTAAAGCCTTTATTTTACAAAAAGTGCATCTGGGCATTAGAGGAGGGGACATCATGAAATAACTCCTGAGAAGAGAAACCAAGTTGATTTTCCTTCTTGATACAGTGATACCTCAGTAGTAGTAGTAGTTAATTGGCACACTGTAAATTACAAGGGATATCACACATTAGGAGGGAAAGGTAATTGGGAAATAGTACATCATATAATAATTTCCCCCCCCTCCTTCCCACCATCATTTCAAGAAAATGGAGATATGTACATGATACCAATTTCAAGTTAATAAACGAGACGCATTATTTCAGAGAAAGCGATCGCAGACTGCAGCTATAGTTTAGCAAATACGAAACATCCATTCCTAATAAATAACAAAGAAGATTGAACCTAAAGGGATTAGTATAAATCAAATTAAATAAGTTTAAGAGATATTAGGACTTAAACACATTGAATAACGGCCGAAGTTTGAATGATCCAATAGGAGGAAACTGGCAAGTATAAAAATATGCTTGTCATACTGATCCTGATGACGCCTTGAGAAAGCGACCGTGGCGAAACACNTGTAGGTGTTTTGCGGCAGCCACAGGTCCACTGTATCACTCCAGCTTAATAAGTATCAAAGTAATATGAATGGCAATTAAGGGTTGTGATAACATTCTCCAGTTATAAATGCTACAGTGTTGCAGAGCTAGCTAACAACACAGTCCTAAAAGGATACTTATAAGCAGCTTAATCTGACTGTTCAGACAGAATAACTATAGCTATGAGAATGAACAGCACACTGCATGCTACAGGGTTGCAGATTAATAATACATGCTATAGTGCTGCATAATAAGATAAAGCTTGGTCCAGAAAGGACACTAGCAATTTGCCTCACTTATTGAAGCAACCAACTATATAAAACCCTTAATAATCATGATACAGAGGTAGTAGAGTATAACTCTCTTAATAAACACATAGGGTTACAATATCATATCATAGAGTCGGACAAGTGGTGGCTGGCTGCATTTTCTTTTAAACCAAAATCTTTATTTTCTTCACTTCTCTATATTTTAATAAATATTTCGCCATTTTAATAATGATTAATAAACGTTCAGTTTCATTTATTTGTATTTTTTTATTTCATATGCCCAGGAGTGCCCTCCCTTTAAGCTTCTTTCTTCTTAATTCTTTTATATATATATATATATATATATATATATATATATATACACACACACACACACACACACATATATATATATATATATATATGTGTGTGTGTATATATATATATATATATATATATATATATATATTGTATATAATATATATATATATATATATATAAAAATCAAAACATGAAAAACACTATTTATAATATACATAATATGCATTTCTTGAAGTCTTTTATATATATATATATATATATATATATATATATATATATACACACACACACACACACACACATATATATATATATATAGCGCCTATTTTTAATGCCTATTTTTATTCTAAGTATATTCATTGAAATATTGTTTTATAATATATGTTGTTTTTTTGTGATATTATAGTAAAGATTCTTTTTAAATGCATCTAACCGCTTTGTCTAGAGTGTCATTCAGTCATCTTGATTAAATTAAATTATTAATGGGAACAGTGCCGAGCGCTACATCATTATACACTTGCTTAGTGTATAAATAAACTTTTTGATATTCTTCTATAGAATTCCCTGTGTTCTAGATGTCCAGCAGCTTGACTTGACTGTCCCATTATTCCAAATAATAGCTAATATATTTATAAATAAAAAAAAAATTCTCCTCTTATACCCAGTGCAGGATATTATTCTGGTGTTTAATATTAAACAACCAGATTTACATATCTATAAATACATTTTCTGTTGGGAAACACATTTCTTCTGGGTTGTCTGGCTGCTGATTAGGGCTGACACCTGGCATCTGAAAGTAAAGAGGCTGCACTTAAAGCTTTCAGGTATAGGACTTAATTCACTAAGCGGAGAGTTTCCAGGGGAATTAAAAAGTGGGGATGTTGCCCATAGCAACCAATCAGATTCAAGCTCTTAGTTTCATATTACATACTGGAGAATGCTATAGGCAACATCCCCACTTTTCAATTCCCCTGCAAACTCCCTGCTTAGTGAATTTAGGCCATAGTCTCACTTTAAATCCTACTGTCCAGGGAAGGCATATCTCCCAACTCCCATATCTTTTCGGGGACTGTCCCGTGACATGGGACGGAGTCAGCCTTGACCGGTGTGGGGCTTATGTGTCCCGCTCACGGACCTGCAAGTTGGCAGGTATGGTCACAGACTGTGTGTCTGAGAGACCCTGTCACTTGGCTCTCACTGTCCTGGGAAAGGACTTTACAGACTGTGTGTCTGAGGGACCCTGGATCACTCCTGACTGCTGGGGCCACAAACGGGTATTGTTTATTAGTGTTACTTAGGAGGTTCCTGTGTGTTTAGTTTATGCCAAAAGTGACGCCCCATTCTAGGTACCAACCTAGTAACAGGTCCAGGGAAGTCTTGAAAAATGACAATTGGAGGGGATCTTTAAAGTCTCGCCATCAGAAACGCAGAGTAAAGGCTCAGCCTTGGGAGAGCTTCAGGAGCCAATCCATCCACAATACCAGACCCTTGACCCCACAGAAGCCACCCAAAAACCAAGATGAGCTGGGAGGTCAGAAAGCCAGTCCAGATGGGTTGCCCCGCATGCTCTGCTATGGGGCTACAAGAGTTCCGACCTCCAAGCCGAAACAAGGAGGGGGATATGTGACAGGGTCACTGTTTATGTGTGTGAAGGACACATATATGTCCCAGGTGCCGGTAATATGTGTTCTAAAGCCCAAGAGTGCCCAACTAATTTCCCAACAGTGTTGCAGCTTTAGTAAAAGCTAGTAAGGGTCCCTGGGGTATGTATTGTCAAAGTTCAAACTGAAAGAATCAGCAAGCGGCACCATGGCAAACAGGAATATGCTGCCTGTAATAACACAGTCCCGGACAACCTCCAGGCATATGAAACCCTACCTTAATGTTACATACCAAGCAAAAATATCTCATGTACCTACACCAACTAACCAAAGAGTTTTGTTTGATATATACAAATTACAGGAAGCAAGACAGGTTTAATTCTTTATTTTACCCCTTAGGACAGGGTATATAACTGCTCTCTTTTTGTAGGAGCAATTGCGCACGATAGCAGCATCTACGTAAAGGAGGAATGTGTGCCACATGCATTTGCATTTCTGTGACTAACAAAGTGATGGGCTACAGGGGGTGTCTTAAATACAAGGCGGCATAAATCAAATGGAGCACCGTCATTTGCGTTTTTAGGAAGAGGGATGCAGACACGCAGCAGAGACTGAAAAGCCGGACCCAATGGGATGGCAGGAAGAGGAGAACCATTATCAAAGAGACAGTAGTTTGCAATTTGTCTTCATATAATCCGTCACCAGATGAATTACTGGTATTAAATAAAGGGACTGTTCCGATTACAACGTTTACTACAATTACAGGATTTTTTTCATGATAAACCCAGACAAATATCTACGGATCAAAAGGTCTTCAAAGGAAAATATATTTTTGAGCCCCAAGTGAATAATGCGTCCATTAATACCTTCTTGAGATTCGTTAAACATGATAGGGTCTATTTGTTTTACTTTGAATTATAGGTACATTTTATGTTTCTTGATGTAATGATAAAACAAAAAGAAGGGGCTTTTGAAACCTACAGGTACAAGAAAGAAACTTATCACAACACTTTACTTCATACAGATAATTTTCACCCGAGACCATTGAAAAAAGGATTACCTTTTTCATTGATGGTCAGGGTGGTAAGGATTACCTCCAACCCTACGCTGCTGCCTACAGCTCTTAAGGATATGGGAATATGATTTATTGAGAGAGGCTGTAGACCTAAAGAGGTCAATGATGCAATCAAAAAGTGCATGGCATTAGAAAGGACTAGACTGTTGAAAGTTCACACTACCCCCATAGGTAAAAATGAGAACAGAATGGTCTTTACGACAGTCAGGCAGTTATGTTGTCTACATAGTGCAGTGCACTTGCCCAAAATTGTATGTGTGGAAAATGTCCCGTATGTTTAAAGAACGCGTTGTGGCACATAGATTATCAATAATGGACGATAGTTCAATTGTATGCCTGTGGCACACATTCCTCCGTTACGTAGAGGTGGCAATCGTGAACAGTTGCTCCTACAAAAAGAGGACAGATTAATATATAGATTAGATACCCTGCCCCCTAAGGGATTAAATGAAGAATTAAACCTGTCTTGCTTCCTGTAATTTGTATATATTAAACAAAACCCTTTGATTAGGTGGTGTAGGTACATGATATATTATTGCTTGGTATGTAACATTAAGGTAATTTTTGATTATGTATAGAATTTATGTTTTTTCCTAGTGTATTTCATTTGGTTTCATGTGCCTGGAGGTTGGCCGGGACTGTGTTATTAGTGGCAGCGTCTTCCTGGTTGCCATGTCGCCGTTTGGCACACTGATTGGTGCTTTCTGGGGGGTGTGTTCATGTTTTCATGCCCCTTGCATGCTGATGAGGGTGAGCTTGTGGTGCTGAGGTGACGTCAGGTGATGCGCGCCACCAGTAGCTGCTGCGGCTATGCGGCCTAGCACGTGTAACACAGCTGGGGGGGAATTCACTAACTGACGATTTCCAGAAATCGTCAATGGCTGACGAATTCCACAAATGTGTATTCACTAAGTGACGAATGTGTAGTTTTTCGTCATTTTGATTGACATTTCCACATCGTCAATGGGATATCGCAGTGACGATCTTTGCAATAGAATGGATACAAAAATGGAATTCACTAAATGACGAATATTGTATTCTCCCACACATCGTCATCGTCATTTTTGAAATTCGTCAAAAGG
>JABWIB010005173.1:30028-40331 GCA_016617825.1 Platyplectrum ornatum
AAAATTCGTCACGGCGAACGTTCATTGACGATATGTAAACGTCAAACTAAATGACGAAAAAATACACATTCGTCACTTAGTGAATACACATTTGACGAATTTTCGCCAAATTTTCGTCAGCCACTGACGAAACGAACTTTCAACGAAGATTCGTCAGTTACTGAATTCCCCCCTTGGAGCGTAAGAGATAGCAAATATCTCAGTTCGGGGAGGTTAGTCTGTGGTTGTCCACCGACTCACCAAATCAGGCGCCTGCAGAGACACCTGGACCCCACCTCAGGGGACACTGGCATGATCTGGAAGATTGGGCACTCAAACCAATGGCCAGCACTGTGCAGCACAGGAGTGGAAGCTGTAGCTTTAACGGGGTTGGTAGAGGGTCTGGGCTGTGGAGAGGCACCAGGAGAGGCTGGAGCTGAGGGGACTGTAGGTGAGAGTGGGATGCTGAGTTGTTGATGGTCCAGTCCAGCAGTGGGAAGGCAGCAGGCCAGTACCATAGGAGAAGGTACTGGGGGGCTACAACAGTATGTCCACAGCAGGCGGGAGGGACGACCCCAACAAGCAGCTGCAGCATCAGAACTCTGGGGAAAGCCTAGTCTTAATCTTCTCTCAGCCTCTCCAGCCTTGTCCAGAAGTATCTCCCCTGCCCAGTTTATCTTCCTCCTGGTCTACTCCCTCTATTCCATTTATTCCTTCTATTTACCATCTCTGGTGTCTGCAGTTATTTATCTCCTCTGCGTTTCCATTCCTCTGGTACTCCTCATCCTTTTGCCTTTATCTCTTTCTTATATTCTCTGCCTTTTTATCTCTCATTCTTTCACCTCTCCTCTCTCTCCCTATTTCTTTCATTTCTTGTATTCTTTCCCCTTGCCATATTTTTTTTTATCTCTTCCATCATCTGTTTTATTTCTTTGGTGCAGCTGCTATGGGTCTCAGGACCCAGCAGCTATGGGGAGCCACATAGCACCCACAGCACCCCACCAACGCTCCCTGTCACTGCTGTCCCGTCTCTGGCTGCAGCGTTACGATGCAGGGGCTTTCTCCCTGCAGTTCCATGTGTTGCCTGCAGGGGGAGCTCCTGTGACTGAGCCCCGGCATCAGTGAAGATGCTGCGTGTCAGAGAGCCCAGGAGGAGATACAACAGAGATGCGAGTGACTGTGTGTGTGTTTATAGTGTGTCGTGTGTATGTATGTATGTATATATGTAAAGTGTGTGTGTGTGTGTGTGTGTAGTGTGTATGTATATAAAGTGTGTATATAATGTGTATATGTGTAGTGTGTATGTATATATGTATATAATGTGTGTATGTGTATATGAGGTGTGTGTTTAGTGTGTATATAATGTGTGTATGTATATAAAGTGTGTATGTGTAGTCTGTATGTGGTTTTGTTGAATCTGTCATTATTTTATTCATCATATTGTAGCTGCAATATGCGTGTCACTCCTAAATATTAATATGCCACATATATTGTAGAATGTCTTCTAAAACCTCTAATTTACTTTATACAGTAATAGTCCTAATACTTAATATAACTCGCATATAATACAGCAACATTAAGGGGGGTTCTGGGCAACCAAACCCCCCCCCCTGCGTTTGCCTATGCTGTACCCTCTTCCTGCACACTCCCCCTTTCCCTGCACACTGCCCCCTCCTTCTGTAAACTGCCCCCTCCAGACAGCCCAGCGCGCACCGTGGTGGATGCTTCTTTATAACCGGAAGGGTCAGAGTGGGGTGTCAGAGGGTGTGAGTTAAATCTGGATAATGCCATGATGAGTGTAAGGGGTGAGAGTTACACCTGGGTAATGCCATGATTAGTGTCAGTGGGGTGAAATTTACACCTGGTTAATACTATGATGAGTGTCAGGAGGGTGAGAGTTACACCTGAGTAATACCATGATTAGTGTCAGTGGGGTGAGATTTACACCTGGGTAATACCATTATGAGAGTAAAGGGGGTGAGAGTTGCACTTGGGTAATACCATGATGAGTGTTAGGGGAGTGAGAGATGCACTTTGGTAACACCATGATGAGTGTCAGGGGGTGAGAGTTACACCTTGGTAACACCATTATGAGTGTCAGGGGGAGAGAGTTACACCTGGGTAATACCATGATGAGTGTCAGGGGGTGAGAGTTACACCTGGGTGATGCCATGATGGGTGTCAGGGGGGTGAGCTTTACACCTGGGTAATGCCATGATGATGAGTGTCAAGGGGTGAGAGTTACACCTGGGTAATATCATAATGAATGTCAGGGTGGGGTTATAGTTACACTGGGGTAATACCATGATGAGTGTCAGGGTAGAGGGTTAGACCTGGGTAATGCCATGATGAGTATCACAGGGTGAGAGTTACACAGAGGTAATACCTTGATGGGTGTCAGGTGAGGTGAGAGTTACACCTGGGTAATACCATGATGAGTGTCAGGGGGGGGGGTGAGGATTACACCTGGGTAATGCCATGAGGAGTGTCAAGGGGTGAGAGTTACAACAGGGTAATACCATGATGAGTGTTACAGATAAAATGTCCAATAGTAAAAAGTTCATGCATAATAATTAAAGATGTGACACTGTGAGTGTCATGCATTCACTTTTTACCATTTCTAACATGGTCCTGGCTTTATTGGTGGCTTTATGTCTGCAATTCCACTGTTTAATGGTTTGATCACGTTGTATAATGTAACAGCATTTTCACTATGTAACAGACTCAATAGAGAACCCTGGTGGTCACACATCTCATTCTTTGGATTATTTACCAGCTTTCATTGTACTTTATACAATATTATTTTCCCCACATTGGATTCATTATTTAGTTAGTTGGAGTGAATATGGTTTATAATATTTATAGAAAGTATGTATTTACTTAATTTATTTTCTATCAGAAGGTTATATTTTTCATTCCCCATTTAACAGAGCGATCCAGTAGAATTTGGGGTTGAGATCGCCATCTCTCATTCTGAAAGGAGAATATCACAGCAGGTTCAGAAGTTGGAGCAATATATACTGAATAGCCATGTTCCTGCATATACACGAAAAATATATTTAGTCTCTTGTTGTAACACTATTTTGAAAACATACCCACCTCACAATTGTTTGTCAATTCTCTTTAGAGCAAAGACTTTCAATTGCCTATAATTACTCTCAAAGTGGAGAAAAAAGTGGCTAGCAACACTGGTGAGGCTTTTAAAATTCCTACATGCTTCCAACATGCACCAGGTTATGTTGCTTTAATGGGCATTTAGTTAGGCAATAGACAACCCCAACTGTATCGCAAGTAATGTACTGTAATGTATCAATATGATTATTTTTCCCATATTTGTCTTTATATTCCATATTGTTAACAGTGAATTGGCATGCCTTACAATGCCGACATCTATAGAATCCCTTCTTCCCGTAGAAGTCTGTTTTCTTGTTTTTAACAAAGTGACTTTGTACAAGTCTCTCTCATAAACTATGAGAACTGGTTAAAACTCTATCTGGTAAACATATTCTAAGAATCTGGTCCTGTCATAAAATATTCCAGTATTTCTGGAGAATCTGATTCACTTCTATTGACTGTTGAATGTTGTTACAAATCTCACAGTGGATGCCACAGCGGATTCTCTCCTAGGTGGGGGATTAAGTAGTCTATGCCTCTCATGTTTTTTGAATCTATTATATGCCTTTCTCAGGGTTCTCTTACTATACCCATTTGCTAGGTGTCTGGTAATCAATTCCCTTGCCTTTAAATTTCTCAATATCAGTTTCTCTGCATGCTGTAATTTCTATAATTGTGGCCAGATAATGGAAACTACTGACATGTAAGATGCTGTTGGTTGCTGTGTCTTTTCTATATACATTTGTCCCCAGAGTGAAATCTGAATCACCAAATCTAGAATCTTGTGTTGTGCTTCGCCCATTACATCTGCTTGGTATGGGCTTTTACTTTATTATATTTATTATATTTATTGGATAACTTATATGTATTTTATTTCCACTTTTTGTGCTGTCTTGAATTAAAGTATTCATCTTTTAATTCTTGTTTTTTATCTCCTCAGTTTGCATGAGATTCATCCATGGAGATTACATTCCGTTTGTGACTGTGTTAATATATAGCATCCATATTGTCTGAGTGTACCATTTCATTCCCTTAAGAGGAAAGGTAGCGCTGACAGGGTCCACACACCTATTTATTTTCATAATAATGTGAAACCCTAGACTTCTCCCCATGTAGTATAATAATGTGACACCACAGTCTGCTCCCCCTGTAATGTCATTGGGACTATCACCAATCAGCTCAGCGACTATGGAATTGACATGTCGGTCATTTTATGGAGGCTGAACTTAAACTTCATCAGGAGTATCACTATTCATTTTGGCGACCGTGAAAACTGTGGATTCGACACTAATATTGGTCTTTGGTTTTTGATTACTTCTACACGTCACCCCCTTTCCACCTCCACCCATTGCGGTGCTACTGGTTTATTACACCCACAGTAATTTTGCTTTTTTGACTGTGGCTGCACCCGTGACTAGTCTTGGGTTTAAATTTCATTGGAACTATCAACAATCATGAGGGTGATAGTGCTCTGTATTCAGCAGTAATCATGAGGGTCAGATGTGCTGCAGGTTACTCTGTCTATTCAGAAGTACTCATGAGAGTGAGATGTGCTGCAGGTTACTCTGTCTATTCAGAAGTACTCATGAGAGTGAGATGTGCTGCAGGTTACTCTGCCTAGGCAGCAGTACACATAAGGGTGAGATGTGCTGCAGATTACTCTGTCTATGCAGAAGTACTCATGAGGGTGACATGTGCTGCAGGTTACTCTGCCTAGGCAGCAGTACTCATAAAGGTGAGATGTGCTGCAGGTTACTCTGTCTATGCAGCAGTACTCATGAAGGTGAAATGTGCTGCAGGTTACTTTATCAGCATAACCTCTGCCTCACTACCTAAGTTTACCTTATACTTTTCCATACCATCCTAACCTACCATGCCGATGGTGGCTGAAGCATTATCTGAGAGTTTCTAGGTCTAATGTGCACACTTGTCATGTGGTCAGCATTAACTATAGATTTGACACCTATCTATCTATCTAGATAGATGAGACAGTATTGGGCAGGTGGTGGAGTTGGATTCCAGCACTATGGTCAGTGCGGACAGGAATGGAGGAACAGGGGACCCAGTGTATGGCCTAGGACCGTGATGACGAACTTATGACACGCGTGACGTTTGACGCGGGGGGGGGGTGTGACTAGGGTTCAGGGCCGCGAGTTGTCCCCTGTGCGGCTGTGAGTTGTCCCCTGTGCTGCCGCCCGTTTTGTAAGCTGCGGCACCACTGCCTCCTGTGTCTCCTGCCAGCCTGGCCCTGCTGGTAAGATGTCCTCTGAACACAGGGCACCTCTGGCTGGACGACTCCATTACCACTGACCCACTGTGCCACCCCTTTCTTGGCCTCCTACCTATCTACCTACCTCAGGCCTAACTGATAACAAAGGCACAGCAGAAACCAGGTCTTCCCCTTGCCTCCACCCCACCAATCAACTCGATTGCGAAAAAAATACAAAAAAAATCATTTTAAAATAAAAATGTAATTTAATTTTAATTAAACCCCCCCCCCAAACAAAAAACAACAAACATCTAAAATGAACAAAAATATGAGGCCTGTTTCCCTGTCCTGCCATATTGAGCCATCCACTGTCCTCTCCCAAATGTAAGACACCAGGCTGCATGTCTAGTCTGCAGCATTCAGCCCCTCTCCTATGTTGGACATCATCGTGACTTTTGAGGTCCAAACTTGGTAATCTGGAAAGAAATCGTTTGGAGAATGACGAATGCCACTACAAACAGGAAATTTGGAGTGCTTGGAACAGATTACCAGACACTTTTAGTGCCCTGAAAAATCTAGGAATGGCTTTACTCGCTATTTTTCCCTCAACATATTTTTGTGAGATCTTATTCTCAGCATTAAATAATATTAAAACAAATAAAAGAAACAGGCTTACAGATGAAGTTAGCAGCGCTTTTTTGGCCCTGAAGTGCACAAAATACAACCCTGCAATTGAAGATTTGGCAAATGCAATTCAGCAACAGAAAAGTCACTGAGGTAAATCATTNATTGTATTTTGCTTTTTTAACTAATAAATAGAATACATATATTAAAAATATACCTCTTTCTTTATTAGGGCTGCAAATATCATCAAATTATTGATATTTCTTGAAGTGACAAGGTGAAGTGACACGCGACCCGAGGAAGACTACACTTTTTCCCGATTTTCGACACACCAAGCTGAAAAGGTTAGCCATCACTGGCCTAGGAGATCACTCAGGAGTTAAGACGGTCTTATGGAGCAGTAATAGGAGAATGGGGGAGAGCTTGGCAGCTAAGGGATGCCCGGTAACGATGTGGCAACAACTTAAAGGGAAAGGTGGGTCAAGTGGGCAGAGTGTGAGGAAAGGACAGTTGGCTGGTTGGCAGGAGACAGTACAGACAGGGGAATCCGATGATTGGCAGGAGGCTAGGGTTCCATGGTTTGGGAACACAGCAAGAATTAGGGGTGAATGGAAAAAGGGGGAATATGGCTAGTAAGCTGCTGGAAACCACATATAACCAAACAAGGCTAAGGGGGTGGGAGGGCCTAAGGGTATAGGTGCAAGAGTGATTGATGGGGTGACGCACTCAGCGCTAAAGTTGCAGGAAGCAAGGGGAAAAGCACTTCCTGGTAAGCGTAAGGGCCAGAAGGTGATGGTACCTGGGGACAAGTTGATAGGTCAAGGGACGCGGACAGGCTTACATGTCATCTGTTTCAGGAAACAAGCATTTTATAAAAAAAAACGGGATGTCCAGTGTGCGGCAGCAAGGAGCAGAAAGGAGGGTTTGGAGATCTGAAATGCATGATTCTAGGGACACATGGGAACAGGGCGAAAGGGGTCAAACTGTATATTGCACAAGCACTGGCTTGGTGAGGGGTGTAAGGGACATTGTTATGGAAAAAATCAGAAGGGGCTGGTATGTGGATATGTTCTTGATTATGGAACAGGCAGGAAGGATTGGTTAGTGGCAAAGAAAAGAAGTGTGCCAGAGGGGCAGTATAGACCGCAAAATATTTATAATATCTGGAGGTGTTTAAGTATATGTATAAAATTCGCTTAATCTACATGGAAGATGGAGGGGTTCCCACCCAGGCAGGTCAGAGGGGAAAATGTTATGGATTTAATTTTGCCTCCTGTTTGCGGGGAGTACGGTGTACGTTTGTACGTTCACGCATGTTTATGGTGTGGAGTCAATTATGGTGTGGCTGTCAATTTTAGGTTTCAAGGCCCAAAGAGCGCGGTGGCATTGTTGGCACATCAGGATGGTTCAGCCCTCATGAAATACCAATTTCAGGCAGTGTTCAAGAAGTATTTGGTGCATGTAGGTTTGGAAGTGGAGGAAGTCTGGGACACATTTAATCAGAATAGGAGCAGCTACGAAGGCTGCAGACAGGGCCGCCATCAGGGGGGGGACAGCCGGGCCTACTGTCCCGGGCCCGGCCGTCCCTCCAACCCCCCAGCAGTGTCCCGGCGCCCTGTACTGGGCGCCGGCCACTGCCGTTAGCCAGCATAACATCACATAGACGCCATATTTGGCNTCTATGTGCCTTTAAAAAGGCCCGGCGGCCTCCGCAGTGACGCCGTGACGTCATGACGTCACGGCGTCCTGTCATTTTGTGGGGGGCCCGGCCGCCCGGAGTCCCGGGCCCAGCCGTTCGTGGCGGCGGCCCTGGCTGCAGAGAATGGGCTATCGGAGGCTGAGATTCGTGAAGTTGGTGGTTGTAGGTCTTCATGCTTCAAGGGATATATATTCATCCGGAGCTTACGCTGGTACACATGGCCTCAAATGGTGCGGGGAGGAAAGTGGAGGATGTTCCGGGATCAGGGCATCGGAGATTGAGGATAAAAAGCAACCTGAACGGTGCTGGTAAATGAAGAAATGGGTGGGGGGGGGGGTGAATTACTTAATGTGCGGTGTTATATTTCTTTTAACAGGTGGCAAGCATCTTCCACTTCTGGTATGGGCGATTGGACATTCCTTTGTGCACTGGTCCGGAAAACATCTCTTGGCGGCAGCGACAGGACATGATGAGGAGCTGATGCACATTACGTGGCTTGAGTGGAGAGGGATGATATGGGAGGCCTTGTGTAATTTATTTGCGAAGATGGTGGTAGCATGGTATGCTGTAAGTCTTAGTGGTACCTTTAGGAGGGAATGATGTAAGGACCATTAAGTCAGTGCCATTATTGAGGAGCATTTGTGCAGATTTGGCATTCCTGCAGGAGTCATGGCCGGGATTACATATTGTGTGGTCAGAAATTATCCCAAGGAGGAATTGGGTTGGGCCCTGAAAGGGGGTAGGGTAATGGATGTGGTAAGGCAGAGAATTAATAAAGGTGTCACAAGGTTTTGAAGGTCCAGCGGAGGAAGGGTGGTAGAATACCTGGAGATTTGATTTACAGCTCTTGTATAGACCAGAGTCAATTTGATTTACAGTGGATTGGAAGTGTTTATAGGGAACATTAAGGAGTTTATTATGGGGTTATGTTAGTGATCAGCAGTGGGTGGCCAGCACTTAACTGGGTGCCAGTTGTGTGTATGGCATTTAGGCAGTGTGGCCAGTGATGTGTTGAGATGCTGTAAGGTTGGGAAAGTGGAGCAACAGTTCAGTTTAAAGGAACACGCAATTGGCGTCAAAGGAGGTTACGAAATTGGCATTAAGGTTTATGGATAGCACATGTTGTGTAATTGGCGCAAGGGGAAAAGGGCCTACACCCAGGCGGGTGGGACCCTGACAGGGATCTGTGAGAGGAGAGTGTGGAACGCACTGCCTATGGGTTTCGCCACCCATTCGTGAATTTATGTTGTACTGTTGAGTTATTAAATAATAAAAGCTGCCATTATTTGCCAATGGAAAAATGGTGTTTGAGTATTATTTCAGGGTGGGTATGGGCAAAGTAGCAGCATTGTAATTAATCAACCATTGAGGGTTTACCTACTTTACTGACAAAGTGACAGCATATATCAATTGACTTGTATCTTTTCATGCAGTAATAAGTCACATCCACCACAGGAAATTGAGTAAAAAAAAAGAACATAAAAATATTTAATCTGCACAAAGAGATTGAAGTAATCAATTGAGAATCAACCCCCTCAGGGCTGGCACACAGAGGTAAGTGACTTTAATGTCTGCCACTTCTGCCCCTGGGCTGAATGCTGGCTGAATGCACAAGGAGGTGGCTGAATGCTTTCTGGACCCACGCAAGGAAGGGAGAGACTGGATGGTTGTAAACACAAGAGAAGAGGCAAAAATTTGGGGTCCACTTTTCTTGTCAAATGGAACTTCCGACATCAGGACAGAAAATCAGAACAGTGTAAAAATGAGAATTGCACTAATCTTAACCAAGCCCTTACGCATATGCATTTACATACCTCCCCCCTCCTATCATGTAGATTTGACATAGGTAACAACCTTCCCTTGCCATTTGCTGAAAAAGTTTGAGGACAAAAGCATGCAGCCTGTGGATCCAGATAAATCTTGCTGTTTGTTGTTCTTAGGAGGATCATCTTTGGCAAAACTACTGGCAGTGCAAGCAGTGCATGGCACCATGGCCCATGGAGGCACTGGGGTGGAGGCACTGGGGTCTGCAGCAACTGGAATACCCAGCCCCACCCAAAAAAATTGCTGATTGCTAGCTTCAGGCGCTTTGTGCTGAGCAGCCTGGTACACTGAGGCACAAACAGTAAACATGTAACAGGCTCCGCAGATCCTCTTTTAGACTGGTTCAGAAAGCACACAATCTATCTGCAAAGTCTGTCACACTGTTTGATAGTCATACAGAGAGAAGAATATCATCCATTCTTTCTCCGTTGTAATGGGTTAATATTACGGATGTGGAGGAAAACGAATGCAGTCGCATGCGCAGATTGGCATTTAACATCACATCCGCCTGTTGGCAGTATAGTGTCAAAATGGTGATTAGACCATGAGTCCCTGATTAATAAATAATAAGCAGCTGGTTATATACTAAAGGCCTGGTGCTCTTTATTTAGTGGCAAATTTATTTTCCACTGTGGAAAAACGTGCTAGTGATTTTATCTCCTACCTAGATAGAGATTTGCCATAAATAGATGCAAGTTGTAGAGGCAAATTAAGTACTGTAGTACTGAGAATATTTGTCATTCATGAAAGGGTTAACAGGTTTTAAAAGATTTATTCAATGTTCAAACGATTGTTTTAGGTTAAAATAAAATATATGCATATACGTCATAAGTGATTGAGTCAGGTTGGACAAG